>JBCHJU010033648.1:0-11774 GCA_039654505.1 Plocamopherus imperialis | reverse complement strand
ACCATATATTTTTATCATGAATAATAGCAATCCTGCCATCTGATTATCCCAAGTAGAAAGCCCTGAGATCGTCCTCTCTGGATGTACTGGGCTATACCTCAATCAAACAAAACAAACAAACCATCATGTACACACAGTCATTTATAAACAAAAGGAGAAACTCACCAGTTGCAAAGTGAACATAGAAAAATCATTTGTATTTTTGTAATGCATCTCAAGGCTGGAACAAAAGAAAGGCTGATGCCCATCACGCAGATCGTTTACAATGTCCAGGAACGGAAGCTGGTGATGCATATCAAGATTGACAAAGAGGGCTGCTTCCAGGCTATCGTCTCTTATGGAGACGTCAAACTCAAAAACGGAGAGTTTGACATACTCGTTCTGAATGGTACAAGCTTTCTTCGTATTTAAATTTTTTCCATCTTAATTTATGTGGTATGTTTATTTGTGTGTAATTGTGGGTGCCTGCGTGTGTTTTATTTGTGTCAAGCATCATGGTTTAGTTTGTAAATGTTTGGCCTTAGAACCATGGAAGCCAAGGATCAAATCCTTGCTGTGACAGGTGTGATGTTGAGTCAGTGGGGAAAGCTGTGAACAAATATTTTCTCATCCCATGTAGAGTAGATGTAAAATGATCAGGTGTAAAAGGAGTTCTAGGCTACAGGCTTTGGAAGACCTTGTTCTGTATGCTTGAATGGTGTGAATGTAAAATGGCAGCTCTTGTGTATGCACCTTGGGAGTTGAGACATATTTTTTCATTTCTGCCATCTTACCTATTATTCAGATTCAAAATCTTTAATTTTTTGTTTTAAGAATGTCACCTCTTTTATGCCTGTGAATGGGGAGATGAAAATAAAATAAAAAGTGAAATTCGATGTATGTTAAAAAAAATTGATTCTTTTTTAATCTCTTTTTTCAGCTACTGAACTTGAAAAAGTGAAGAAAAATGTTCAGAAATCAAAACATAATCTGTGGTATGAAGCTCGACTCTTGGGTCTCAATGGAGATAAATTAGAGAAACCGAAGAAAGTATATGTCTACGTCTCTCCAAAGGTGCATTGATTTTTCTCTTTGCCCTCACATCCCAACCCAAGCCCTCCCCACCTCCCCCGTACCTTAATGTTGAAATATATTTACATCAGTCTACTTTTTCTTATTTTATGTTCTAACTTTAAATGAAAAGGTCTGTTTTGTATCAGAATTTACAAGTATAAACCTTTGTGGAATCTTTTTTTCTATATCTGTTGATACATCTGTCCTTGAAACGGATTAATGCAAAGATGAATTTTTTCAAATTGTGACTTACCATTCTGTCAAAAGCTAGTATTGATTTTAGAATGTAATTTTTTCGTTGGTTTTCAATCATGGGTTGTTGTGTTTGGGATTTTTTGGGGAGGGGAGGGGAGGGGCAGGGTTTGGGAACTTTGCTTTTTTTCTGCTTTTTTGTTGTTTTTGTTTGTGTTTGGGTTGTTTTTTGGGGTTTCTTTTTTTTTTTTTTTAATCTGATTTAGTACAATTTTCTGCTTTCAGCAAATCACAGTGAAAGAATTCTATTTCAAGTTTTACCCAAGAAAATTGTGCACATTTCGGGTCTGTCCCCGAACTAAGGTGAATGAGGCTTGATTTTCATTGCCATAGAGGAGTTGTTGAAAATAAATAAAAGACCTAGCAGTTTTGTTTTTTAGATTAATATTTGATAGCTTTATAAATTTGCAGTGTTAGAATTTGAGTGCTAAAAGTATTCTTATCAGGGATGACACTTTTAGCAAATTATTTATTTTAAAAACAGTGAGCCCTAAGTCAATTTAATGTTTTTGCTTTGTTTCTCCTCCATGCTTTGTCTTCAATCAGAATTTAAAGTAGTAAGAATTACTACTGTATATTATGTGGAGAAATGGAACTTAAAGTAGTCCTAACATTTTTCTTCTACCCTCTCAGTTCACCTTCAATGGAATCAGTAATCAACTGGATATGCCTTCATTCTCCATTGACGATGGCAGCCAGTTTCCTGTTGAACTTTGTGCTCGTGATCGAAACACCATAGTGGCCACCTTTTCTAGTTTTCTCCTTAAAAGTATTGGTACGTGAACATAGTCAGATTTCAGTATAACATTGATAAATGACAGTGAGAAGAGCAAAGGAATTAGCCTCAGTCAATGTTTTACTTTTGAAGTGATACCTACTGACTGATCAGTAGTGTTGTTGAAAGAATAAAATTAACCCATGTTATGAGTTTTCCCATGGCCAGGGATCAAACCTCTGAGGTCTAAAAACTACAACAAAAACTACAAAGAATACAAAATACTTAGGCATTATTATAGATAATAAATAGCAATGGAAAGACCAACAACATGCACTATGTAAGAAAGCAAATAGACAAATTACTGCAATGTAACATCAATGACTGCCCACAACTTATCAAGGATAAATGCTACAAAAGTTTTATAAGACCAATATCAGAACGTTGATTATGTGTATGGGATCTACATTGTCAAAACCAAACAGATGAGTCAGAGAAAGTACAAAGAAAAGAAGGCAGATTTATAACCAACAACTTTTACTATACAACAGGTAACACAAAAATAAACACCGAGAAATTATACTGGATACTATGCTAGAAATAAAGTAATCATCTTTTTAAAGCAATTAATGGACAAGCAATACAATGTACGACCACTAGAGGAATTCAATATGGAAAGTAGTCACACAAGATCTGGAGCTCAAACGTTAACACTGCCTTCATCAAATGTACATAGCCATTTATATTCATATTTCCCTTATATATTCAGATTGTGGAATAAACTCGCAAACAATGTAAAGTACATTAGAGATACAGAAGATTTCAAGCAGAAACTTAAATTTACAACCATAATATCAAAATACTAGAATAATAAATTACTTTAGGTGCATTGACAAGAATACTCAGCTATCTTAGTTTGTCAGCTATTCTGAAGGCTAAGACTTATTCCCTATTTTGTGCATAGGAACTTCAAAAGTTGGATCAGCCAACTATCATTTTGATCATACCTAAGTTATGCACTTGAAAACACAAAGTCAGGAGGTTAAATAGAGATTAAAAGTAAGTCATGATTAAATCTTCCACAGTTAAATCTAAATGTGAGAGTGGTGGATACTTCAAATTAAGTATGCAGGTTTACACAGTTGGAGTGAGAGGTTAGAGTACTTCAAGGCTCTGTGGTAGTTCAATGTATATGGATTGCATGTACATTTCAAGAGAAACTATGACAGAAAGCAAGAGCTCATTCAGACATTCATTTCCCCGTTTCTGTACCTCCCAAATCCAGGTGGTTCAGAGACCTTCAATGATAAACGTGATTTCTTTTATCAAGAAATAAGGTCACTGCATTATGTGAGATCCATATCACGTCTTCAAATCAAAGTGAACAGGGCCCAACTTCTTTCATCTGTAAGTACTGGTAGTTTCATATTATCATAATAGGCAGTTGGCTTTGCAGTCTTCTTTTGATAATAGAGTTCTCTTTTCTCTCTTTATAACTATGAGACCGTAAACCTTTTTGTTTTCCCACAGGTAATCTCATAAACTTTTGAATCCATGAACATTTTGGTACTATGAAAAGTGACTCTCAAAGGGTCATATTGGCATACTTGTGTGATTAATTCAAACATGTATACATTTTATGATAACTAAACAATATACACACCATTTATTCTGAAACACAGCTGCTGAGGACTATGTTGTCAGGGCTCAAAAGATGAAAGGGCTTGATTGCTATACTATATATGATGAATTTTGAGTTATCGTCAACATCTCTGTCCTGCTCCTCCTCCCTTGCACACACCAGACACGCACACACACTGGCACACACACACACAGAAAAAAGCCTGCCTATATTAAGGTTTTTATAAATCAAAAGGACCGGCTTGGTTAACGGGGAAAAAAAAAATATGAGCCTCATTGATTAGCAAGTCAAATGTCATGTATGTAAATATGTATCATATGTCATTGTTCTTTCTCCCTCCCTTCCCTTATGTGGACACCCACTTCCTTCTTTCACGCAAGGTCTTTAAATATAGTCATGTTGAACTTTGATATCTTCAGGCAGACTACAACAATTATCTTCATGTCACCTTGTTGACTTTGAACGCTGAACCGAGCATAGCAGTCCTCTCCCCTATACGGCATATTATATTTATCCATCCCCTTAACCATCTTTTTACTTGACATGGTACATTCAATATTCTCAATGTTCAGATATCAGATCTCTACCATGTTTTGCCTCAGGATTTACTCAATTTACACAGGCACTTTTTATTTTGCATTTTTAGTCTTCTTTTTGCTTTTGTTAAGTTTTATGTTTTCCTCTGATTTTTTTTTCAGTCTTACAAAGCCACCAAAAATTTCAATGCTGGAATGTGGTGCAAGTGTTTTGAGGTAACTTTCATTGGTGAACAGGGACTGGACTGGGGAGGCGTCAGCCGTGAGTGGTTTGAACTTCTAAGCAAAGAGCTCTTTGATCCAAATTGCTCACAACTATTCACACGACTCACAGACAATAAACAGGGCCTGGTATGTAAGCTTTGAATAATAATCTCATTATAATCATTATTATTACTGTTGTTGTCGTTGTTATTATATCATTATTATTATTATTATTATTATTATTGTTGTTGTTGTTGTTGTTGTCGTCATCGTCGTCGTCATCATCATCATCATCATCATCATCATCATCATCATCATCATTATTATTATTATTATTATTATATCATTATTATTATTATTATTATTATTATTATTTTTATTATATCATTATTATTATTATTATTATTATTATTATTATTATTATTATTATTATTAGTACTATTATTATTATTATTATTAATATTATTGTTATTATTTTTATTATTGTTGTTAACATTTGCTCTTTATACTGAAAATCCATAAACTCATTTGGTATTATTGTATTTTTTCTATGGTTCAAGAACAGAATTTCATATTGATTGATCATAACTTATCAAATGAATTTGGTTTGTATTCAAAAATCATGATTTGTATATTAATGTATTTCATTCATTACAAAAAACCATCTTCTTATGCACAAACAAGAGTTTTTCTAAATGAAACTAAGACATAAAAATACAAATAATTGTCTCATGAATTTAACACCACAATATTTAGATGCAATCCTTAGAGGCATCATAGAAAAGTTAAAGAAAAATCTGCAATTATCATTTTTTAGAAATCCAAAGATTAATGTTTTCATTTTTTAAACTGGTTCATTGTTTTGGAAAGGGATATCCAGTTGTATTTTACCTAAGATTCTCATTCAGGGTGAAGTTTTTCATTTTTGACCATAAGGATGATTTTAAGCTTCAACAAAGGAGTTAATGTTGCTACATAACGCTATATTCGGTTTAGCTTTTTTAATCTTGATATTTTAAAATAAACTCTGTTCCCAAGGTACATCCAAATCCGAAACGTCCACCAGATATGAAGCTCAAACTTTATGAGTTTGCTGGTAAAGTGGTGGGAAAATGCCTGTTTGAGTCTGCTTGTCAAAGAATTCAGTTGGTGAAAGCAAGATTTACAAGGTCCTTTTTAGCTCAGCTCATCGGCTTGAGGGTTACATACAAGGTGAATTTGTATAAATAAAACTGTTTTTCTTTATTGATTGTCAATTGCTTCTTTCTTTTGTATATATATTCATATTAAACTTGTATTAATTCAGTTTCTTGTGAATGATCAGTTAAGTACATCTTATCGTAACTTATTCTCTGTATGCACGTCAGTGTTAGCAACAAGTGTGCACATTTTCTTTGTAATAGGACAGTAAATAAATAAATAATATGATCAACACTGTTGTAAGGCACTCTACGTCTTTTTAGCTCAAAGAGAATAGGTTTCACATGAAATTTTGTCATTGCTACTCCAAACCTCCTTTCAGTCTACCTTACTTTACTTCAGCTCATGCATAGAGGGGAGGATCCTTTTTTTTTTTTTTTATCTAACTCAATAATCAAGGAAGAAAGGCTTGTTGTCTTTATCTTCTCATTTTGTTTTGCAGCATTTTGAAACAGACGATCCAGAGTTTTTCACAACAAAGATTTCTTTCATTGAGAACAATGACGTGGAGGATATGGAGTTAACATTCTCAGAGGAAGTCTACAATGACCAGGGGCAACTTCTAACGGTCATTATGTTTATAAATACTTCATGTTGTTGTTTTTATTTTCCCTCTTGAAATATTAAACGGAATTTTTGAGAATGAGAATAATGTGGCTTCTCACTGCTGATTATTTTTTCTGTGAAGTTATTTTTTAAGTGTAAGAAAATTCTACGACAGGAAGTATCATGCAAACATCCATGAAAGTTTATTTTTTATTTTTTTCTCTGAACATCAGGATTGGGATAAGGAAGTGGCTGTTCAATTTTATTAGCTTTCTCAAAATAAATGAACCAAATGAAATGCCACGCAACTAACTTTTGGTTGTTTCTTGTTCTTTTTATTTCTTTTAGAAGACAAGACATGGTTATTTTGACTGTTTTTTGTCTTTTGCCGCTTTTTTTTGTTGAAAGCATTATACTGATAATGATTTGTTATTTTATTCATGGATAGGTTGTGGATCTCATTCCCAACGGCTCAAGAATTGCTGTCACAAACAATAACAAGTTACAGTATTTAGATGCTTTGGCACAATACCGTTTAGTGACCCCAGTCAAAGACGAAGTAGAGCACTTTTTACGTGGTCTTAGTACAGAACTGATCCCTGACAACCTTCTCAGTATTTTTGATGAAAATGAATTGGAGGTCAGTTGAAGAACAAAAAACCACCACATAATATAATGGTAATCACTGATCCAAAAGATAATTTATGAAAGCTTTGTCTGGTAGAAAGCGAAGATTATTATAATTTTATATTGTCCTTGCAAAAATACCATAAAGATATCTTGTCACATGAGAGTACATTGATGTTGAACATTTTTATAACTTTTAAGATGCTTCTAAAATGTGTGTAAATTTCAATAAATTTAATCTTTGCTATATCCATCAGTTTTTTTTTTTCAATATTGGTATGTTCCAAAGATTTTGAATTTTTTTTGGTAAACATTAATATATACATATAATGTGTTTAACTTAATGTCCTTTGCAGTTGCTAATGTGTGGCACAGGAACTTACAGCATTGCTGACTTCAAAGTTCATCACAATATTAATGGCACCATTTCCTCAAAGGTATTTTTTAAGCTTGGTGTGTATAGTTTGTTTTCATTCAGATGAAACTTTATGTAAGAAAGTCCAAGTGAAAGAGATTTTAGGTAAAGAGACATAAGATAAAGGACAGAAAAGTCTAGTGGAGCTTCCTTGCTCAATCAGTGAAGTGCTGTCCTTTTCTGACAGTTAAGTGTTGAAATAATTCTGGTATAATTCATCAGATTAAGGGAATTTGCCCATGAAAGATTGAATATACATGTATTTCATGCATGGATACAATTTTCGTACAGCTTCTTGTTGCTATTTGATAAAGGTATATGAATTGATATCAAATATGTTTCATCACTTTCTTTTCATCACACACTGATTTTATATGTATATCTTCAAGATAAGAAATTTGACTTATATCTTCAAGATAAGAAATTTGACCAACTTCAAATGGAAATATGTATATTGAGTTAGCCCAGAAAAAACAAACAAAAACGTTCCCTGTTTAAAGGCGTTAAAGGAATATAAATATTTACCGATATTCGTGAAACTTTACACAAATATCAGATATTGACTTAAAAATGTGTGCACGAAATTTCAAGTAAAATGATTCAATACTTTTTGCACGACATTAAGATTACCAAGGGGAATCAAAATGTGTAAAAAATTTGCCTTGCTTGATGAATTTTTTTTGTGTGGATGTCCAGTCAACAAATTGAATGTTCTATGGACTTGCCCCGTCAGACTATGTATTTTCATTAAATCTGGACAGAACTTTGTGAAAATTTGCATCAATACCAAATGTGAACTCTTCTTAATCAATGCCAAATTTGATGTTAATCAAAAATTAGGCAAAAAAGTTATTAGCTTTAAAGTAAGGCGCATTTTTTTTTTTGGCTCATCCAATATGTATAGATATATTAGAGTATATATTGTATGTGTTTCTTTACTTTATTTTTAATGTGTATTGATTTTTCATCAGTTGTTGGACTGGTTTTGGACCATTATTGCAAGCTTCACCGAGGAGCAAATGGCCCGTCTCATCCAGTTTATCACAGGCTCATCGCAGTTGCCTCCAGGTGGATTTGCAGAGCTCAATCCAAAGATACAATTGTCATCCACCCCAACTTATAATAATTTGCCTTCCTCTCACACATGGTAAGAATTCTTTCTCTAATTTTTATGAAGAGCAGATTTTAAAATTATCCTAAAAAAATATGGAGTGGAGGAAATCCCTTGTTGACATATATTTGGAAAGTATTTGAAAAAGGTATGAGAAAAATGTTTCAATTGGATACATTTTTTAAGACCTCCAAACAGAATACTTGTCAAGTATATAATCTTTTTATATCAACTTCCACACTGGGGGTTTGGTAAAATTAAAATAAATTTGAAGCCCCTGTAAGTATGAGATCATTCCATTACAATATTCTAATCAAGTCCAATCCATATACAATGTGGTGATATTTTTGTACAATACAAAATTGGAAATTTTTATATTTCAGTTTCAACCAATTGTGCCTCCCAGACTATGACAGCATGAAAACATTCCACAAAATGCTTCTGATTGCCATCAACGAAGGGAACCAAGGCTTTGCAATGGCATGAGCATGCACATTGTGCTAATCAAAACAGAAAAGAAGTTCATGTTTACTCAAGACAACCTCTCCAAGAAATACTTGGTGCTGAGTGAGACCATATCTCTGTGATAAAGCAAAGGACTGCAGGAAGAAAATGGATTACAGAGATTTAATGGTCATATGCATAAACTTAAAGTTGTCCAGTGTACGACACTTCAACTTAAGTTTGCCTGCCCAGATTTTTTTTAGATGTAGTTTGACGTAGTTAGTCAAATTTCTTAACTGCTCTTCAAGTTCACTCAGTAATGAAATCTTGACGTGAGATTTCTTTTAGTATTTCAATAACTACCTAAAGTGAGTATGACCAAAGGTCAATCCATTCTCCTCCTTAAATACCAGATACGGTGGACCCATGATATCCTTACACCAATGCAACCCACCTAGGTAAAAGTAAAAGATAAATGATCTATCACTTAAGACTGTTAAACAAAAATTAAGGGGAAATTCAGCAATGGCGTTACTTTTTCTGAAGTATGTGAACATTTTAATCATCAATATATATTTCTGGCACTCTGTTGTCTTCATAATGCTGAAAAAATATGTTTTTGTTTTTCTTTTTATACAGTATAGATTGAATTGAGACTTTAGAGTACTTGTAATGTGAAGCTAGTAAGTTCACTTTGATAAAAATGTTAGTATTTCAATTTCCATGTCATGGCCCAAAAATGGTTCATTCCAGGTGACGAAGTTACATTCAATATTAATATTTTTAACTATGTGAATGCCACATATCATTTAAATTTCAGATTCAGCCCATTGCCTGAAAGTATGAAAGTGTTTGGGTGTATGTTTGTATTTGGTAAAAGTGACTGGACACACAGTGGACGCTGGATAAGTCGACGCCGGATAAGTTGATTTTCATGTAAGTCGATCTTTTTGCTCGGTCCCACCCCCACCGATACAGATGATAATAACAAAAAATAAAATCCGCCAATTAAGTCGATTTTTCACTTAAGTCGATCTTTCAAAAATCTGAAACACATTTTTTTATATTACTAGGCCCGTCAAGTACAATACCTACGGTGCCTTGTATGGTCTAGCATACAAACGTTCACACATTCGTCGAACTCACGGATTCCTCGAACAAATTGCAATGTCCCAAATATTATCCTCTATTTTCTATACATTTTTTCACGCAATAGTCGAACTCGTTCACGGATCACTCGAAATATTTGCCTGCCGCTAAAGCTGGGCGAGCAATTTTCCCAATTTTACTGATTAGTTTGAAAAGCCCACTAGGCTTATCTGATGACTAAAATAGCCAGAGCCATGTTGATGTACCGTTTACACCAGCATCAGTAGCTTGAAAAGCCCACTAATGGTACTAACACAAGCCGGTGATTAACAATGGTCCTCATTGTGTTGATGTATCGGTACCGTATACACCTGCGTCAATCGTCTAAAAAAGCCGTTAGTACTAGTCTGTGTCTAAAAATAGCCCATTCGATGCTGACGTTTGCATGCCATAGTGTGGGCTACCTAAGGCTACACGGCGTGAGTAACACAGTAGGCCTTGCCTAACTGTAACCCATTTTAGTAGTGTTTTGCACCATGTCGCGATATTATACCCACCCGACTATATAAGAAGAAGAAAAAACAACAAACACAAGACAAACAAAACAAATCAAATAATACAGAACTCATGGCGGTGGAAACATCGGTAATAGTAATAGGCCATGCAGGCATTGGTTTTGCTCGAGTTCAGACAGCAATGGACATAGCTACATTATTGCATCAGGGCTCTTCCCGTGTCATAATAGTGTTTCACGCATTGCTCGAATCACGGATTCCTCGAACTTTTTCTTCTGTCCCAACAAGTTCGACAAATGCGTGCTGCACCGTAGATCTACCTCTAGATTGTATATTTCATGGGAACAATTTCACAAAAACATACAATAGTACAGGTACCTCTAATATGGGATACAGCAGGCCCACGGTGAAGTTACACAGCCAGTTAACAATGACAGAGACGCTAACGGCCACGGTGCGAGGACCCTGTGTAAACATCTCGGCTACTATAAACCATGGGATGGCTCCTGTGGAGAATTAAAAAGTGATGTGTAAAAGCGTTTCATTCTCCTAGATCTTCCTCATTCATCTCCCCTCCTTCTTTAGCATCATCTTCCTCCAGCATGTCCATCTTCTTCGTCTTATCTAGCTAGTTATTTTTGCATAGTGTACGTTTAAGTGTCCACGTAAAACATTCAGTCTCTTAGCTATATTTGACATAGATTGGCGGTTAATTCAACATTTTGAATGTATTGCGGAAATATGAATGCAAATGACAACCTTCATTTGAAAATGGCAATTAAATTGCTTGAGCAAGACATTTTGTGCGACTATTTTTCAAATTGAATTCCTCAAGTGGTAACATTGCTTGACCATAAATTGCTTATAAAAGAAAGGATACTCTTTTTTTTTTTTTTTTAGCTCCTAGCACTTTGTTGGGTTTTTTTCTTTGACAAGCCATACCCGAACTCTGGCTCCACACTATTCAGTAGGAAAACCTTGCATAAAGCATTTAGGAGAAAAAAAATTGGTTGCTCACCTGGCCCAGAGGCAAAGAAGATGATGTAAATGACGACAGAGACAATGCTGATGTAGGGCAACCAGGAAGCAGAGGACTGGAAGGTAAAAAATAATACATTCCTACAGGAAAGAGGATTTTTCTCAAAGTTTTTGTCCATAGCCTATATATATATATATCGTCGTTGCAGAACGCTATCCGCGTATGGCGCATTTTTGCCACAATTGAGTTAGGGCCATGTTGTGACTAAAAATAACATTTTCTATCATCTCTATGAAAATTTGACCAATTAATCAAAGAAAACTGTAAAAATATTGAAATGTGCTGTCCGCGTATGGAATCAGCGACCTAATTTTGCTTTTCTACACGCGTATGGCGCATGGTGCCGAGCAAAGCAAGACATTCCCACGCAAGCTGACATCTTGCAC
>JBCHJU010033537.1:0-11776 GCA_039654505.1 Plocamopherus imperialis | reverse complement strand
CTCTCTCTCTCTCTCTCTCTCTCTCTCTCTCTCTCTCTCTCTCTCTCTTAGTAGTTGTTTCTTTTTTGCGATTAAAAAAGAAAAAGGCATCCTCTTCCCCTTGAAAAACAATGGGTTCATTTTTAAAACTCTAGTCTTTGGAATCAGAACTGATTTCTTGAAAGTTATCAGTTCTTGGGGCCAGTGCTAAAACTTTGTAGGGTTAAAAACAAACAACTAAGCTTTAAAAACAAAAAGCAAAACAAAACTGCAGTCACCTCTTAACGACACCTCACCCCTTCCTTTCCCCATGCCCATCCCCAAAAGACTAAAAAAGAAGATAAAAAGGGATACGTCATGTTCATTGTCTGGCCATATTATGTAATCCATGTATCATAAGGTAATGCAGCACCTTTTTTAATTCTACATCAGTCATAATAATACATCATAAATCATCCATGTAATCCTCTAAACACGTATCCACTATATGTGTCAATGGACCTAAGTGTTTCGAGAATTACGTTGATGAAATGTGCATTCAGTCTGAAGAAATTACTCTTTTTTTTTTCGCATCTCATACCTTTGATGACTGACATTCCTCATGCCTCTCCTAGACCTGCAATTGTCTCCCTTTTCTATTTAATTTGCCTTCTGTCCCTAGGGGGAGCCCTTTGTGACCAGTATCACAACAAAGGTCAGACTCTCGCTTATATAAAAAAAAAAAAAGAGAGAACGTTTTTCATTTAAGATTTAATTTTACTGACTAACCTTTTTTTGTTTTATTTTATTCCATTGTCAACAAACTTTTGACCCACCCATATTTGTTCATTTGAATGAATTTAATGAAACAAATTTCAATGATAGAATAACAATTTTCAGCCTTTGTTGAGCAAGCTTTTAACCATGTTGGTCATGCTTTACTGAAAAAAAACAACAACAACTCAAAATAACAAAATCCTGTGACTGAAAGATCTCTCTCTTGTAAATATACATACTCACACATATACTCTTACACACCCACATACACAATCAAACACACTCTGACTCATACATACACAAAGGATTTACATTTTTTATGTATTATGTTGAAGATGACAATGAATAGAAAGCAAAATAAATTCACAGAAATATTAGATTGCATTTTTATTTATCATTAGTGTTATAATTATTGTTGTTGTTATCATTATTATTATTATTGTTGTTGTTATTATTATTATTATTATTATTTTCATTTCAATTATTATCAATATTATTATTTTTATTGTTGTTAATGTCAAATTAATATTACTACGTGTATTACCAATGTTACTATCATTTACCACCACCACCACCATCACCATCATCATCGTCATTGCCATCGTCAGAATTATTATTATTAGCATATTGTGTAGGCTAATGGTCAATTTGTCCTACCATTTCCATATTGCTATGATATGCTTCCTTAGACCCCCGGATTCATAATATTGTTAGCACCATGTTTATGCTTCATCCCTCTCCACCCCTTTTCTCTCAACCTCCTCTCACTCTCCACCTATATTAAAATAATGTATTGAACCCTTTGACTTGATTTTTAAGTCCTGCGGATGCCTATCGAGGCAAAGACCTGCTATTTTACTTTCTTTGCGCTTATAAGCCCTGGTCAATCACCCCTAGGCAGCACTGCGATATCCCTCTTTGTTACCTTGCTTAACTCCAAGCCTGAAGATTTAAACTTTGAGTTGTGCTTGGTGTGGAAAGTTCATTCGTCTCCAGCCACCTCCCCGTCCCCCCGTTTATTGGATACCTTTGCTAGTTCTAAGTCTTAAGATCCTTAGCGTACATAACCTGTTTTTTTCAGTGGTCATTAAAACTTTTTCTTAACAAAATAACACTGAAATCATGTAGAGAAGGGTCCCGGCTGAAATTATTCCACAAATGTGTTTAGTTTATGGACATTTTCCTATCAAACTTCAACAACTGGGACTTTGAAGGCAAACAAAGGAAAGAGAAAAGAAAAAAAAATCAGAATTCAAAATTCCCCCCCCCCCCCCCCCTTTTTTTTTTGAGAGAATCAAAGCCTACAAATTCACTTCTTCCTTAAAACCATGTCTGATCATGACTTGTTCTCAACCAACAAATTAAATAGAAGATACAGACAGATTCAATAAAGCTGTTATCCTCCATATTTAAACAACAGAGGCAAAGAATTTGCGATGATGGGCATTTTATCCCTTTTTCAGCTTATTAATTTGGAACTTGAAGTTCAACCCGTCAAGCATTATGAAACTATTTTTTTATTGTTTTTTTCTCAGAAATACAGTTGATATCTAAAATTCTATTTTAGTAATACATGTATATGTATTGTGAAAAGTTCATGTATTCTCTCTTTCCACATCATTTCAAAACATGATTTTAAAAGATGCATGTCTTTCTTGTAGACTTGACAGGTTTAAAACATAAGAAGAGATTGTGATGTACCGACACTGTCATCACATCACATACTTTACATGTCATTGTGCCTATGCACTTTTTACTTAATTAAGATGTTGCCTTTTCGAGTTTTTCTGATATTCCTAGGATAAAATTTTCATGTCACATCCATTTATTTTCCTTTATGAAGCTATGTGAACAATTACTATGTGTTCCTAAAAAAAAGTTTCAAACCAATTGACCGATTTGGCAAGAATATATTCAGTTTTTTTTTAACTTTCCTGTAAAACCATAAAATATCACAGATGCAAAAAGTGCACTGGCATGACAATATGTCTTGATGTAGGTTCTATGGGGGGCACTGATTCTGGTTTTTGACCCCGCTTTTAGTTTGCTCTTGTATAGGTGAAAAAAAAAACTCATATAGAAAAGTTGGGGGATGTTCACATCTTGTGCATTCTCTCAAGAAAAAGGGAAAATATGTACATTTTTCATAAATGCGTCATGAATTTTGAGCGTCGTGGTCTAGTGGTAGGCACTTGAGCTGAAGACCAAGAGGTTTGAATCTTGTTGATAGGCATGATGTCGAGATCTTGGGAAAATTTTTAAGCTCTTTACTTACATTTTCTCACCCCACTCAGGTGTAAAAAGAGTACCCGACTATAGGGAGTTGAAGATCTTGTCAGTATGCTAGAGTGATGCATAGTAAAAAGGCTGCTCCTCAGTATACTCCAGGGGTTAGAGATGGTTACTTGATGGAAAAGGCCCATCGGGGGACCCTCGTGAAGCGCTTGGACATTAATTAAGTGGATATGTGCTATATAGGAGCTCCAGTTTAACTTCAATTTAATTTACAAAAAAATTATTTATTCAGGGAAAGATATCTTCTTGTGGGCAATATCAACTTTTTTGTATATTGCCAGTCGACATTTCTGCTTGGTGGAAGTGTTTGAGTCATGTAAGCACATGTGGTTTATCAACACATTTACATTCATGTGAATTTTATACTGATTTTTAATTTACTTATGAGAGTTAAAAATTATTTAGATGCAATTTGAAAATTAATGCTTTTTGCTGTATTGTTGACTTAGAAACAGTGCTATGGTAACTTTGCTTTTGAATTCACTGTATTTTTCAAATATCACATACATGCATGTTTATAAATTCTCCTTCCACCATGTCATATAGCTTATTGTATTTTGTGCTCTTAGGCCAAATTTCACCTTTTTTTTTTTTTTTTTCTTTCTTTTTTTCCATACTTTTTAAAGACTACAAACGCTTGTGTGATATCTTGCATGTGCTAAGCCTCCTTCATTTCTCCTATTTTTCCTCCTCTCCAATTCTAATGATTTGACCACTTATTTGATTGTTATTTTTGACACGTTTTTGTTTCACTGTGAGGTTTTCTATGTTTGAATGTTTTTTTCTCACTTATCATAAACTTGGACCTTAAATGTTTTTTTTTTTTTCTGTTCTCTTATTGCAGTTTACCATCATTTTTTAATTAAAAAAAATCATTTCAAACAACCTTGCTTAACTTCTTTTGTTTATTCACCCTTTGTTCTTTTCTAGCTTTTGTGGTTGTTAAGTTTATTTTTATATTTAAAATTAAGTTTTCTGATGGTTGTTTTATTTATATTTTGTATGTATGTGTGTTGCACAATGAAATAGATCTGACACTTTAGATCTAACCAATTTCAATAGCTCCATAGAGAAAATTACACAGAGGGAAGAATTTTTGATAAAAAAATAAGAAAGAAAAATTTGCATCCACTGAGACTTGAACCTGGGATAGTGGCACCAAATCTCCTCACCCAAGAATAGAAGAGCATTCTTACTGACCAAGCCAATATACTCCTCTAAGAAAACTCCTTTTTAAGGAGTATATTGGCTTGATCGGTAAGAACGCTGTTCAGATTCGTCTCAGTGGATGCAAATATTTCTTTCTTATTTTTCTATCAAAAGATTCTTCCCCCTGTGTTTGTTATTATTCTCTATGGGGCTCATTGAAATTGTTTGGATCTATTGTGTCAGATCTATTTCATTGTGCAACACACATACATACAAAATATAAATAAAACAACCATCAGAAAACTTAATTATAAAAAGCCCCTTGCCTCATACTTGTTTCTATGTATGTGTGTGGTGTAATGGTAGGATTTATAATCATCTCATTGAATCTTCCTTTTTATAGTACACACAGACACTATTGTAATAATTTACCAGGGCTTTCATTTTAGCCATAACAAGGCCTAATTAGTACGCAATATTGTTGATACCTAAAATTGCATAATAAGATATTGATTGTGTCTGCCATGCTTATTTGCCTTCTTTTGTTTACCAATGACTTTTGACATGCTTGACTTAAAATCCTGTTTGCTGAAGCGTCATCCGAAGCTTCCGCCTGAGAGGATTTGAATATTACAGAGACTAGGCATTTCCATTGTTTCCTGTTTTTTGGCATCTGTTATAAATTATGTTTGAGGCTTTTACACATAACTTATATGATGATTTAATCCTGTAAACAACCTTTTGCTTCATTGAAAAGGAGAGATGACTGTCTGTTCTTTTTAGCAACTGTTTTTTCATATTTGTTTCCCTTTAGACTGGATATCAAAGATTATACCCAGCCAAAAAAAGTCTGTGTTAAACAGCAGAGGGATTAAGTATTTTACTCTTTTTCCTGTGGTGCCGTCAGTCGGCGAGCAACAACCCTCCAGGCATATCTATCGGAGGCACTTTTGGTGCACTTTGTGAGGGGAGATGGTTACCCCTCCTTGATGTAATCAGGCCATGTTGTTCTTTTTTCCTATTTCCTAGTGTGATTTGTCTGGAGGTCAGTAGCTTTCTCCTCTCATTTAACTTTGCCTTTGGAAAAATAGTTGAACTAGTATGGTTATAAGATGCAACCCTATCTGACTCCCCTGGATTTCAGTTTATGGAGAGAGGTCTTTGCCAACCTTAATAGATGCTTTTTATTTACAGTATAGGTTAGCAATTACGTGTTTGTTTTTTCCTTTGATTCTGATTTTCCTAAATATCGGGTCCTTTTAGTGTGATGGACTCTGTCAAAAGCCTTGGAGTAATCAATAAAGCAAGCAAACTTCTCTTTTTGAGCTTGAATATGTTTCATTATTATGTTGTTAATGCTGAAAATTCCTTCTCTAGTGCCACTGTGGGCTTTGAAACCGAATTGCTCTTTGCCAATTTCTGTGTTCATTTTTTGTTTATCCTTTTTAGTATGATCTTCAGAAATATCTTTAAGTTATTAGGTTAAACCTCACCTAAGTGTTTTGACATAATTTGCAATGATGGAATAGCTAGGAAAGGTTTTAATTTAAAAGGCCTTATTGACATTATTTTATTGTGGTTGACTAAAAAAAAAAAAAAAAGAAAGAAATCAAGCAGACAGAATCATGAGTAATTGATGTAAATATTGTAAAGCAATCTTGTTGGAATGATCATATTATTGTCTTTATTTTAAAGCTCATTTAATCGAAAAATTAGGCAAATTTAAGGATGTGCTTGTTGAAAAGCGAGAAAGAAAGCCAGAGGTATTACTTTTTTTTCTATAAATGTCCCTTGTTTATCATCCTTTGTTTTTGGTTTTTGGTTTTACTCCTTTATCCACCCAAGCCAAAGCCAACCCATTGTGTTTATTTTGTTTGTTTGTCATTCTTTGCCTTTTTATTTTTAACCAAAGAGGGGGGAAAATGATTTTCAGAGCCTGTTCATGCTTTTTACCTGTGGTCGAGTTTACCTTAAATCATCCTTTTGGTTTTGCATGAAAATGGCAAGTGATGAGAACCATCAGCAATACGCAAGTGCCTTGCGCTTTGCCCTAGCTCGACTCAACTTATATCCCTTTCACAACCAAGCATGAAAGTTTGAAGATTACCCAATGGTTTTGATTTTGATCACCGGAATGTGTACGAGTACCATTTACTGTCCTGCAGGCTCGAGTTTGATTCATCTCCTGCCTCTGCCTCGCCTTCTCTTTCATACTCCTGCCCTCTGATTGAACTGTCTTTTGTATCTCTACTAATGCCACACTCTTATTGCCACATATTATTCAACATTGACTTGTAATAACTGACACACAGCATATATGATATACATGTATTATGTTATTTTAATTTGGGCTAAAGAATTGTCTAGTCCAGACATTTTCAGCATTTCCAAAATGCCCCTGCATCTCATCTGTATTAGTAGCAGTTAAACAATCAGTGAAGACAAGTCCTGAAAGGTTTTATTTTGTTATCATATCCTCAGCCTGGGACTATATCAGACTCTGACATCAAGCTTTTCTGTAAGTAGAAATTCCTTTCTTCCAGAGTAATTACATATTTTCAAAAATTCAACAATGATCTATTTACAAAGCTATTGGACTGTTATTTTGTATAATGGTAGAAAATAGTTATATAAAAAGAAAGAAAAGTTTTGAGCTATCTTTACTGGTTTTGATTTTATGCTTGTTCAAAAAATGACAGTGTTTCAACCTGTGTCACTCTCAACTTCTAGCACATAAAATCATTTGATAATTCCACATCACTCTCAATATCAGAATCATCAAGATCTCACACCAATGCTTGGTACTTTTCTTATATGGAGAGTCTTCATCTTAACAGATAAATTATAATAAAACAAATTTGGGGATTTAAAATCACCTTGTTGAATCTGAGATTTCGTCAATTTTGAACTCGCTGCACAGGAAAAAGTAAGCCATACTACATCACCAATACCCAACTGCAGTAAAATTCTTAATTCTTAGATATCATACATAAACTAGGATGGAATCAAATTGTCAACACCAGAACTAGGAATTCACATGTAGTAGTATATAAGATAATAATGTTTATTCATCACAAATAACCCAATTTTGGTGAAAGATAATTTTATTTCAGATTATTTCTCATGATCGATACCAGGGAAACATTAACAGTATTTTTAATCTACATTATAGGATAGTACCGGTACTGTAAATGTTTCAGCGCCATGTAACGACTTTTCCTGTTTAATTCTTCCTGTTTAATTCTTTGTATGGTAAAACTGCTTGGGCGTTAATTGCTTTATGTTAACTTTTTATTTCTTGCCCTTTGTTCTTGAGGGGTATCCTCATCCAGTTTTTCATGCTATTTTTGTTATACCTTGTGTATTGTTATATTTATAGTTGCTCACAAATTGGCCTGTATATTTTTTTAAATTTTTGTTATTTTTTTTGTAAATCATATATTTGGCTCTGATAATATGGATCCCATATTCATGCCCTCTATATTTTAGGACTAGCTTTACAAACGTTTTGTAGTGATTTTCTTTGACATGTGTTACATTCAATAATCCAGTGCAGCCCACAAACACCTCTTGGGCACTTGTTTCTTTTTATTGGCATTAGCTGAAGAAGACTTTATTAATCCAAGATACAAGTGTCTTTTTTTTTTTTTTGTTTTCCCCAATTCCACACTTTTGTACTGTGCTTTGTAATCTGGTGTTCTCAGCTTTTCAAAAATGTCCTTTCTGTCATTTTGTGCAGGTCGAAATGCCTCTTTCTTGCAAGTTGTCAGAAGCAGAAGTTTAGATGAGGAGTACAACCCTGCAACAGCCAACATAGAGGAACTAAGTAAGTTCACATTTTACTTTCCTGAAGCAAGAATCAGTCTACAATTCGCACTCTCTCCATTTCATGCACCATACTCTTCCCTCTCCACACCCATCACTGCTTGTCTCTCTTGCTCACCTTAAGCCTACTGGTAATTGAGAAACATGAACTGAGTTTGTACCTCATTAACTCTTCACCCCATTTAGTGCATGCTGATGCCTGAGAGAATTACATATTATGTCAAGTGTAAACTCATCACTGTTTTGAGCTCTTATGTTTGTGTTGTGCTTTGTATTCATATTGGTCTCTAATTCTTCGAGACATGAAATCAAAGTATGCAGCTAATTTTTTTTTACCAACCATGTTTTTGCCCGACGAAAATATTAAAGGTCTATTTCACTTGACTTTGAAATCAATTTACTTTTTTTTTTTATAACCAACAGTTCACTGTGGATGGGATTATAATAAAATATGTTGAAAAGAAATAAGAACTTAATGGCTTTCGCTTTATATGTAGTGGTAGAATTAGGGCCGGATATACACATATTCTAGCTTTGTTCAGATTATTTTCTTTTTTTGTTGGCAATTTTTGTTGTTGTTGCAATATAAACATTTCATGAAATGCCCTGATACTTTGAAAGACTTTGAACGATCTTACCTTCACTTCACACAGGCCAGCATATGATGGAAGAGGAGGAGGACAGTGTGATGGAGACTGACGATGTTATCTGGTATGTTTTGCTGCGAGCTGCAGACCGCTTTCACAAGGAGTTTGATTGTTACCCGGGTGCATATGACAATTCATTGGAAGCGGACATTTCAAAACTGAAGGTGACTGGATATTCATGTCTTTGCGTGTTACTTTTCTAATACAAAATGGTACATGCAACCCAGAAATCTATCATGATAACCACAAATTGCATTAAAATCTAAATATCAAAACCAAAACATGCTCATCAACAATAATATTCTGAGTCTTAAGTAAGTCAGCTTATTGGTTTTGTTTTGAAGAAAAAGAAGCCAAACCTTCATACTGACAGCTTGTTTATTAAGTAGATATTCCTAACATCCATTATCCAATGGCAGATTTTTCATAGTTAAAGACTCAATGCACTTGGTTTAAAATATGTTATGTGTTTTCATCAAGCGAAATTTATGTGTTTCATCTAATGCCTTTTTGTTTTATTACTTTTTAGATACCTTATCATTGAAATTTTGGAACAGGTTTGCAGATTAAAATATAATACTGATGGACCTTATTTTTCCCCTCTTAGACTTCCCGTAGAATGATTCTCTTAGCTGGATGATTAGATACTTTGAAAACAATTAGTAGTTCTCCTTTTCCTTCTGCTTTGGCAATTCTATCAGTATTTTTGTTCTTTTTTTGCAATTTTATCCATATTTTTGTTGTTATTTTCAACCTGACGCTATTTAAGCCTTTCAAAACTTTTTTTTTTTTTTCAGGCTTGCCTTGGCAAATTAATCCATGACTGGGGGTTGACAGCAAATATCAAAGATGATTACATTCAGGAGATGTGAGTTTACACAATTTTTTGGTTGTTTTTTTTTCCTCGCTATTGTTTTCTGAGTCCTATTTGAAATGTTTGGCTATTAGGAAGGTCAATTGATCAGGTCATTGTAGATTGTCCATTTTGCATTTCACTGATAATGATTATTTCATTTATAATATTAAGCCATCATCTCTGTTGATTTAAAAAAAATCACTTGTACCTTCAAGATTAACATTGATGATGATAATTTTTTATTGTTCTATGTAGCATTTTTGATAATTTTCTTTCCTCTTGTTCACCTTGACTTCTCAGGTGTCGATATGGAGCCTCTGAGTTGCATACAGTTTCAGCTTTAATGGGAGGGGTCGCTGCGCAGGAAGTGATCAAAGTGGTGTCAGGTCAATTTGTGCCAATCAACAACACTTTCATCTACAATGGTTCACGGCAGTCTTCCTCTACAGTCAGATTATGAAATCATTACAGATAAAAAAAAAGTTTGAAAGATGTTTAGTTTTTGGGAGATTTTAAAGGTGGGGAGGGATGGGAAGCACTCCATTTTTATAATTGTTTGTCACCAATGTATTTGTTAAAGTGCTAGCAGTCATAGGGATATTGCAGCGTATCATTCCAGCAATTTTCTTCATTTATCCTGAATGCTTAACTGCCCTTTGTCCTGAGAAAAAGTCTTTTTTTTTTTTTTTTATTATCACTAAGTACAGTTTATGTAAACACTCGCTCATCTGGGATAATGCTTTTTTATGCTTATGAGTTCACGCTTGAACAGAATATTGTTAAATAAGTATTTTGTATAAATATTCTCAATATGTGAATTGGTTTTTAATCAAGCCCTATGTTTAGATTTCCCTTTCATACTTTACATTGAGACTTGAGTGTTCTTTGCTGTACTCCAAATTGTGAAATGCAATAGTGTTTAATGCAAATGTCTTTGAATTCAAGTGTTATGAATGACTTATTGAAATAATTGAATGAGACTGTCTCACAAAATGGTGTGAAAGTCTACATGATATGTTTGTTTTCCTTTAGCTACAAGAACTACCACATTTTCTAATATTTTGATGTGACAAAATTTATCAAGAAAATTTTGTTTGGTTTTCTAAGGTAATATGTGTATACAATTTTTTCATGTCTTTTTTTTTTTTTTTTAACATGAATGTTTTCATTAGATAAGCACATGAGACAAAATTTTCGATGATGTGGATTAGAGATTCTTTTTTTCTTTCATTTTTTTTTGTTGTTGTTTTTTTTGTCTCTGTTTTCATATCTTTTATTTTGCACAAATGTTTGCTTAGTATTAGATTTTTAAATGTCAGTTGGTTAAACAAGTTGTTTTCAGAGAAACAAATAGAATGCTTGAAAAAAGAAGGAAATCTATAACTTTGCTGTCAATTTGTCTGTGTTCATTGTTTCAAGAGAGAAAAAAAAACAACATTCACAAAGTCTTTGTTCTGACTGGCTTATGGAATGTACTCAGAAAATCGGGATTGATTTTTATGAACATATATTTTAGTTCAAATCATTTTGATCGAACCTTTAAAGGCTGAAAATCCTAAATCCTGTTTCATAATTTTTGTTATTGTCAGTATGGAACGAAAGTGAAAGATGTAAGTGTAAGTTTTTGAAATACTATGAGTTTCAAACGTGAAGTAATTGCAGTTTTTCATCCAAGATATAATTCCTGGTGAAAATGAGTTGAAATTTGTTTTTTACAGATTGTCAGCATGCTTGTTTAATCATGTCCTGAGATTAGCCTTTGTAGAAATTGAATGGCTGCATTTGAAGCAATCAATCAGAATTATATAATATAAGACCTTTTGCTGAAGAATTGAATGGTCTTACCTTTAAATTTCACTTTATTTTGTAATTAAAATTGTTTCATAAATTAATTCATAATAAAAGGCTTGACATTGATCTTGATAACGGTATTTTAAGTTAAATAATTACATGTAATTTATTATATTTGTCAGATGTCTTCTTTTTTGTTTAATGTCCCTTTTACATAGTTTTATCTCTGTTTATTAGTTGATTTTCTTTGTTCAGAAAAAGAAGAAAGATGTATAGTATTAGTTAAGTTCAGGAGTACACTAAACAATGGCCGCAGTAGACAGTAACGCTCTGTTCTTTCCCCTAACTCTTATTGGATTTGGTTGTTATCCCTACCTCCTCAGGGTTAGAGGTGGAGAAGGCAACGATCTTCAATTAATAAGATAAAGGACTCAAAGTTTTTGATGAGGACAATTCAGAGTCACTTCCCTTTGATTTT
>JBCHJU010033426.1:0-11777 GCA_039654505.1 Plocamopherus imperialis | reverse complement strand
GGGGGAGATGTTTAAATGTGTGAGAGTTATCCTGACAACTTTGTTTTGCATCTTTTTTAGTCTATCTGTTAAAATCTTGAGGAATCTGGACTTCTAAACCATTTGTGTTTGACTGCAGGTTCGGTTCCGTCTGACGCACCTCCCCCTGCTCAGCCACCAGCAAAGGAAAAGAAGAAAAGGAAAAAGAAGAAGAAGGGAGACGACTTGGAAGGAGCCCAGTCTCAACCTTTGCCCCCATCTTTACCCAACCAGGCCATGTTAGGTAATGACATCGAAAAGTTGCATTAATATATGAATAGATTGAGAAAAAAATCTGACATGATTTTAGTCTGTACATTGGTAGGGAGTTTATTCCAAAATGTATTAAGGAAATATGAGTATAAATGGCAAACTGAATTTGATGAAGGCAGTGTAAATGTTTGAGCACCAGATTTTGTGTGGCTATTTTTCATATTGAATTTCTCTAGTAATATTTTTCCTCCATTAATTACTTTAAAAAAAGAATAGTTACTTTATTTCTATCTTTTTGTCCTTCGAGGGTTATCCACTGTTACTTATCCATCTTTATTTTTGTGTTGCCTGTTATATATATATAGTTATTGGTTACAAATATGCCTGCATTTTTTTTTTTTTTACTTTCTCTTGACTCATCAATTTTGTTTTGACAATATTCTTACTAGTATTACCCGCATTTTATCGTTATATTATTGTGAAGAATATTTAGGACCTGTGAGAGATGACAAATATATAACTTGATCCATGACATGATTTTTAAAATTTTTTTTTCCTAAGCTGAGTGATGCAAGAGGGGATGTTAACAAAATAGAAAGAGGCATTTCCTTCTCCGTCACCTTTTGTGCATTTTTTTTCAAAATATGATCATTGATGGAATGTCATTTTGGTAATTTGTGCTTCCCTTTGTTCCAGTAGGTCAATTGGGAAACCAGGGCTCAACGACCATGACGTCTTCCAGCAATGCCCCAGTGGCTGTCACAAAACCAGCAGAATTACCTAGACCACAGTCTGAGACAGAACGGCGAATTTTAGAAATCCTCAACAATTCTCAGAAAGAACTACAGAATCCTACCAGTCCAAGTGCTGCAAGGGGAGGCAAGTCACCCCGCAGTCGCAGTCCAGCCAGAGCTCAGCCCCAGGTGACCTCATCGGCCGTCTCCTCAGACATTCAGGCCGGAGGCGTCGCTGCCGTTGGAGCCCCACCCGGTTTGCCTGGAGTCCCCACTATGCCAGGCGCCATGCAGGGAGACTCTGGGTCATCCCTTCACCCGGGGCAAGTCCCCGTGGGATTTTCCCCTGGCGGGATATCTGGGAATCCGATCTCTCAACCAATGGACAGCAGTAAAAATGGAGCTGCCGAAGTCAACCCCAATCTCCCGCCTTCGTCACAGCAGCACCCAGTACCCCCTCAACAACAGCCGACTCAGCCCCAGCAGCAGCCACACCCGCCAAACATGCCATCCCAACAGCACATGCTTCGGCTACAAAATCTGGCGCAAATGCAACAGTTTCAGCAGCAGTACGGCAACATGCCTGAGGGACCCCAAAGGTCACCCCTGGACCCTCAGCAGATGCCGATGGGAGGGCCTCGCTACCCCCAGCTCCACCCCTTTCCTCAGCGGCAGAGATTTCCTCCCGGAATGCAGCCTTATCACGGAAGACCTCCCCCGGCCAGGGGACAACCGCCGTTTCCCCCACACATCCAAGCTAGAATGAACGTGGACCCTCGCCTTCAAGGCCCAGAGGCCGCCCGAATGGCAGGCCATCAGATGATGGCCCAAAGAATGGCGGGTCCTCATTCCAGTGGCGGGATGGCGCCTCATCTAGTCCCCAGACCACAAGTGCCGCCACGTTCACCGTCACTATCAGGGCAACCCCCCGCATACGTTCCCCCAGCATCAATGGGGCAGACGATTTCCCCAAATGTTTCCCAGCAAATGCTTAGGGAGATGCCGCCTTCATCAGTCGGTCAAAACAAACTGCCTCCAGCATCTGGCGCATCTCATCTTGGCCCTTTGCCTTCCATAGGTCATGCCCTTCCCGGTTCACTCCCCACGCAGCCACCATTGCCACCACATCTACAACCACCACCACCACCACCACCACCATCATCATCATCCGAATCTCAAACCCAGGCAGCTGCATCGGCAGTTTCAGAATCAGCGTCAACAGCAGCTCTAAACTTTGGCAGCAATGCTTCCTCATCAGTGTTTACAGCTTCTACAACTCCCAGTCCCTTGACACTGCCAACAACAACACATCCACCATCGTCACATCCGCCATCATCTATGACTGCCGTCACGACTTCGTCTTCTAACATTCCACCTCAGCCAAGGGACCAAACAGGCACTCAACTGTCAGTAGCAACTACCTCAGTACCGTCTTCAGCCTCGGCTGCAGGTAAACACTCTTCAGACAATGGCTCAAAGGAAACATCTAAGGCAGCTTGTGATGATGGGATTCACTGCGGTACGGATGATGAGGATGAACCCAAAGGTAAAACAAAAACGATGTGTACTGATGGAATACATTGTGGCACGGATGATGAAGATGAACAAACATCAACAGGGAAAACAAAAACTGTGTGTACTGATGGAATACATTGTGGCACCGATGATGAAGATGAACAAACATCTTCAGGGAAAACAAAAACTATGTGTAGTGACGGAATACATTGTGGTACTGATGATGAAGATGAACAAACATCTTCAGGGAAAACAAAAACTGTGTGTAGTGATGGAATACATTGTGGTACTGATGATGAAGATGAACAAACATCTTCAGGGAAAACAAAAACTGTGTGTAGTGACGGAATACATTGTGGTACTGATGATGAAGATGAACAAACATCTTCTGGAAAAACAAAGACAGTGTGTACTGATGGAATACATTGTGGTACGGATGATGAAGATGAACAAACTTCTTCAGGGAAAACAAAAACTGTTTGTAGTGATGGAATACATTGTGGTACAGATGATGAAGATGAACAAACATCTTCAGGGAAAACAAAAACTGTGTGTAGTGACGGAATACATTGTGGCACGGATGATGAAGATGAACAAACATCTTCAGGGAAAACAAAGACAGTGTGTAGTGATGGAATACATTGTGGTACAGATGATGAAGATGAACGAACATCTTCAGGGAAAACAAAGACAGTGTGTGGTGACGGAATACATTGTGGTACCGATGATGAAGATGATGAAACATCAAGAGGGAAAACACAAACTGTGTGTAGTGATGGAATACATTGTGGTACGGATGATGAAGATGAACAAACATCTTCAGGGAAAACAAAAACTGTGTGCAGTGATGGAATACATTGTGGCACGGATGATGAAGATGAACAAACATCAACAGGGAAAACAAAAACTGTTTGTAGTGACGGAATACATTGTGGTACAGACGATGAAGATGATCAAACATCAACAGGGAAAACAAAAACTGTTTGTAGCGATGGAATTCATTGTGGCACCGATGATGAAGATGAACAAACATCAACAGAGAAAACAAAAACTGTTTGTAGTGACGGAATACATTGTGGTACAGATGATGAAGATGATCAAACATCAACAGGGAAAACAAAGACGGTGTGTAGTGATGGAATACATTGTGGTACTGATGATGAAGATGAACAAACATCAACAGGGAAAACAAAAACTGTTTGTAGTGACGGAATACATTGTGGTACAGATGATGAAGATGAACCAACATCTTCAGGGAAAACAAAGACTGTTTGTAGTGATGGAATACATTGTGGTACAGATGATGAAGATGAACAAACATCTTCAGGGAAAACAAAAACTGTTTGTAGTGACGGAATACATTGTGGTACGGATGATGAAGATGAACAAACAGCAGGAAAAACAAAGAGTGTATGCGACGATGGAATACACTGTGGGACAGACGATGAGGAGGAATTACCTTCATCTACAAAAAACACAACTAAATCAGACAAATCCTTTCCAATGAATGCTGAAGATAAACAACAGAATCAGACAAAAGTCCACAAGAAAGTCTGTGACGACGGAATTCATTGCGGAACCGATGATGAGGGAGATAAAGAAGAAGGCCACAAGCCAACAGCTCAGGAAGGTTCAGATGCTAAGCCAACTGCAGCACAGTCATCTGTCACTGATGAACCCATGGACATGTCAGAAAGTCCTTCGGTCCATTCAACAGAAGCTCCTACTATCACTGCCCATTCAAATTCCGTGGATGCGTCTGCCATGAAGGACATAGATGTAGCATCAATACCACTCCCCCCGAACCCACCGGTAACTAAATCTCCCAGTCCGCCTACACCGACCAAGTCGAAAGCAGCTACATCTAACCCCCAAGATGCACCGGCCACCACTACTCAGAGTGTTTCATCGGCCCCTCTCACAACTTTCCAGCTGGCTACGCCCCCTGCGGCCTCCATGCCCTCTGCCATCTACTCCCAGATTTCATCCGTCTCTCATTCTCTGGCCAATTTCATCTCCCAGACCAATCCCGACGGCACAAAAAGGCCATCAGACACCTTGTCGGCCATGGCCTTTCAAACCCCCGTCTCCACCTCTTCCTCGGCAACCACACCACCACCACCACCCACAACACAAGCATCTTCACCCACCTTAAGTGCCGTTTCACAGAAGCAGACTAGTTCTCCGTCCATCTCACCGCCCATGGATTCTCAACCAGCTATGTCTAAACCAGCGAAGGAATCCAAATCTCGCAGTAAAGAGCCAAGTCCAGTAACCACGTCACCCTCTTCCCCTCCTGCCAAGACGCAGTTGCCAATGTCTGTGCCAAAGTTGCCTCCTCAAGCACCTACTGAAACCCGGAAGTCTCCAATTGAAGCTGTTAATGATAAGGCAGCTGCGCACAGTACGGAAACAGATAGCCAAATATCTGGAGGAGAAAGTTCTGGTTCTCATCCACTGTCAGAAACAAGGAACCCAACCTTGCAAGACGACGTAAAAGCAGTCACAGCCACAGTAACATCAGTTTCACCTGCAACTGTGTCCACAACCCTTGCATCATCTCCCCTCCAACCAGATTACACTTCTAGTCAAGTTCCTCATCCACAGCCGACTCGGCAATCTCCTGTTACGACCCGCTCATCACCAGTCTCTTCTGCCACGGTGCCTGTTACCTCATCACTGCCTAACACCTCTCAAGAGGCTGTTGGCATTGCCCCATCTTCAAAACCTTTACCAGGGGTGTCTTCCATAGTGTCATCGTCATTGCCATCTTCGACATCTGTTGCCACTTCAATGCCACAGTCTTCATCATCTTTATCATCACATTCGTCTTCTACTTCACTGTCATCATCATCATCATCATTGACAACAACAACAACAACAGCTACTGTAGTGACAGAAAGTCCAACAACTTTGAAGATTTCCCTGCCCACAATTTCAACAGGGGCTTCATTGCCTTCATCAACCACAGCATCGTACACAGTGTCCACCCCTAGCCTAAATGTCGAATCAACGAGCCGTTCCGAGTCTAGACCGGTCATCCCACCTCTCAGGATTCGCATGGACGGTCAGTCTCAACCGCAGGTCTATGAAAGCGGTCGTGAATATCACCGGTCATCCTCAGACGTGCCTACGCAACCTCGAGGGAAAGGTGAAGGTGACCTGAAGCTGGTCCTGAGGAAGGTGTCTGATGGTACAGCAGAGCTCATCTCACGTCCATTTAAGGAGAAGGTAAAGCGGCCTTCCGTTGCGGAGTCCGATTCATCCAGTAACATTCCGCAGACAAGCCCCCCTTCCACTCAGACGGCACCATCTCCTTCCATTACAACCTCAGCTTCTATGCCCGCTCAAGCCCAGCATCAGGTCACCACTGCACCGCCGTCATCAGTAACTCTACATTTCTCCACCCCTCAAACCTCAACCACGGAAGCCACTCCTTCGTCCCGAGGAGCGCCAGTTTCAAACGTCCTCCAAAATTCGGCTCCGTCAATTTCTAAGTCATTGCCACCTTTGTCAGCTGCCTTGCCATCGTTGTCAGCACCAGCAAGCACTAGTGGCCCATCTGTTTCGACACAAAGCTTGCCCATGTCTGTCACTATGCAGAAGTCCGATAAGACCAGCACGGCTTCCGCATTGTCTACTACTGCTGTCACAACCAATGCTCAAGCATCGTCTACCTCATCAGATGATATACCTCGTGGCAATAGCGCTTTCAGTAAGAAACCAGAGCATTTCAAAAATGTTTCTTATGAAAAGAATGCAGACACCGACATTGTGAAAATCAGCGTAGAAGCATCTTTGAAAACCAGCGGAGAAACAAAGAAGGTATTTCACTTGACTTTTGCTTTTACCCTGTGAAAATTTTCTATTATAATCCAGACAAATTGGCTGGAGATGAATTTTTTCCAAATTAAATCTATATGTTTTTTTATATTTCTAATCTTTTTCCCATTGTTGGAGTGAGTTTAGAGGTATTTTAGTCATTTGTATTCTTTATTTATCTATATCTATAAAGTAGGCTATCATTTGCAAATAGTCTCCTTTTGGTCCCTGTTGTAAGATCAATGTCTCCCTCCCTCTCTCTTTTTCTCTCCCTCCCTCCATCCCTCTTTCTCTCTCTCTCTCTCTCTCTCATCTCATCTCATCTCATCTCATCTCATCTCATCTCATCTCATCTCATCTCTTGGAAGGGGTGGGGGAGTTTTTCCCAACATTTTTGTTTAATTTATATGGGGAAAAACTGAAAGGGCAAGATTAACTCAATGTACTTTTTTTCTTTTTCTCTCCTTGTTTTCTCCCTAAGGTTATACGGTCTTACACAACCGACATTCAGGCACTTGAACGGCTGCAGTCTACCATCGATGCCGTGGCTGCTGGCGAGTCGACATATCTGCCGCAGATTGACACTCCACCTCTCGCTCAGAACTCACGTTCCCCAACCCCAGGCTCTGTATCCAGTGAGGTGGACACGCCAACCAGCTTCTCTAGTCAGTATTTCTCTCCTTCGTCAGAAGCCCCACCTCAGCAACAGCACCATCAACAGCAAGTGCATCAACAGCAACAGCAGCAACACCAACAACCACAGCAGCCACAGCAACCACAACATCGTGCCCCAACGCCAACTTCCCTTCACCACCAGCAGCAACAGCATCCACAACATCCTCCACCATCCATACAACAACAACAACAGCAACAGCAGCAGCAGCATGCCCAACAAATGCGCATGGGAGGACCACAGATGACAAGGATGCCTCAGCCTCCACCACCACAACATCCGCAAGCTCCACCAATGCCACCACAGCAGCAGCAGCAGCAGCAACAGCAAATGGGAGATGGTCCCAACCCCTACATGAACCAAGCCCCGGGCTACCCACCCCATCCCCCGTACCGGATGACTCGGCCCCCACTGGACCTCCTCGCCCAGGCTTCGCAGTCGGCCCTGTCGTCTGCTGGTACAGCCATGCCGTCACAGCCCCTGGGAACCCAAGACCAACAACAGCAGCAGCAGCCGCAGCGGCAGCCGCCGTTCATGACCGACAGATCTCCGTCAGCATCGTCCGACCACAGTCCACTCCATCAACCTTATCCAGGTTTGTCATTCAACTGTTACCTTTGGTCAAGCTTTTTATCCAAATGCTCGTTGATACTTTAGAGAAATGTTTGTTTCAATTTATTTGCTATGTACCAACTAGTCTGTTAAATCATTTCAGCCTTCACCTCTTCCTCCTGCTGCCCCTCCTCCTCCTCCTTCTCCTCTTCCTCCTCCTCCTTCTCCTCCTCTTCTTCTTTTTCTTCTTCTTCTTCTTCTTCATCTTCTTCTTCTTCAAAATAGTTGACAATTTCATCATCTGATTATGTGTTCTTGTCTACACGCCTAAAGTAACTCTGTCAAGCTAGTGTTTTGTCCTATTCTATGAAATAGACATGCTAAGCGAACCATGATCAATGCCTCTGGTTCTCATTGTTGTACCATCCTCCATTCCCACAGGAATGATGGGCCAGAGGCCAATGGGATCCTCTCCGGGCATTTCTTCCAAACCACCGCCGGGTCAGTCAACGCAAGCCTTCATGCAAAACCAACCCCAGCACTCTTACGGCCCCGGAGCCCCTGGTCCAAGATTCAGCCCGCGCATGCACCACGACATGCAGGGGGCGTCGCAGACGCCTTACGGCATGCCGCCTCACCCCATGTCGCCCACCGGCACCGGCATGCACCGCCAGAGGCCACCTCACTTTGGCATGGGTGGCGACATGTCCCGGATGCCCCGCCCCCCCAGGGGAATGCCCATGCGCCCCATGCCGCCCGAGATGATGGGGGCGGAGCAAGGGATGAGGCCGCGGATGCCGCCCCACCAGTTCATGTCCCCGTCCCACCCAGGCATGGGGGACATGACACCGACGTCCCACCCGGGCATGCCCATGTCCTCCCACGCCATGCCGCAGTCGCCACACTCAATGCAGACCTCGCCACACTGCATGCAGACGTCCCCCCACTCCATGCAGACGTCGCCCCATGGCATACCGACGTCCCACGGAATCCCGACCTCACCCCACGGCATACCCACGTCCCCGCATTCCATGCAGAGGCCGCCCATGATGAGCCCGCATCACCCGATGATGCAGGGCGGGGCCACCCCGACGTCGGCTGCTGGGGGCGGAGGACCATTAGCATCTCTGGCCAACTTCCACCCCCCGGGCCACCAGTCCATCAACAGCACCATGGCGTCACCAACGTCCATGCAGCCGCACCACCAGCGGCCGCCAATGTACCCCCAGATGATGGGCGAGGCCCGCATGGCCAACCGGCTGCGCATGATGGCCTCCAGCGGGGAGGGCGGCCCCATGATGCCCCACTACCGCCACATGATGATGATGCGAGGCGCCCAACAGCCCCCGCACCCCGCCCAGCTGCCATCGCCGCAGATGTCGCCCCACATGTCCCCGCAGATGTCGCCGGGCATCGTCCAGACTCAGCCGCTGCGCCACATGGAGGTAGACGACAAGAGCTTCATCAACAACATGCCCCTCCCTGGAGGCATGGGGATGCCGGGAATGCCGGACGATGGAAGCGGCCCTCCGATGGGAATGATTCCGGGATCCATGGGAGGCAAGCCCAGGCCTGCAAGGTGACATCACATTTCATTCTTGTCTCTTTTTAAAGATAAAATCTACAATTCATTCTTGTCCTTGTACCAGTTAACATTCAGTCCATTCTTGTCCTCATGCAAGGAAGGGATGGCTTCTTAATCTATCTCATAGCCATTAAAGCAACAATTTTTAGAATATATAGTATTGTAGTTACTAGATAAGATAATGCATAACTGATATATTTTTCTGGAGACAAAAGTTGATACTTTCTATTTACCTTGATTCATTAGCTTATTTTACTGTTTGCGGCTGATGCTTATTTCTGCCATTTTTGTTTTTCTAGGCCTCCGTTCCTTACAGGCATGGGGATTGGAGACCCCAATGCTATGATGACCTCTGTGACCCCTCATGCCCCTCCAAGTGAGTCCGGTTCGATCATGTCAACGCCGAGCATGACATCGCCAATGTCAGACTCAGCAGCGGGAAGTCTGATCAAATTGGAGCCTAGTGAGGATTCGGCCTCTGCAGGTACTCATTTACATCCTGATACTGGCAGTTGATAATCATGAGAAAAAAGTTCTACGCTGCATGGAAATTGTTAAAAGGAAGTCCTGGATTCTCATTAAAGAACTTGTTTTTTGGGACATGGTGGCAAATTCTTTTTTTTTTCTTTTTCTGGAATGTTTTGTTGGGAGGGGTAGGGTATATGCTGCAAAAAAAAACAAAAACAACAACATAAAAACAATGTTCATGAGGTAAGAACAGGAATATTATCTGTTGCCTAAAGGTCCAACTTTCCTCCTAGTGATATGTGTTGTAAAGCAACGGCTAATTACGTCATTTCTCAGATGTTGATTTGGACTTCTATTAAAATTTGTGAAATATGAATTTAAAAATAATAATGTTGGTGACTAGCAAAAGCTATTTCATTTGTTACATAAAGCTGAAACTTTCCTTTTAACTGCATAATACATGTGTGTAAACAAAGGCTAATTATGTCATTTCCCAGATGGTTCCACAAATCGGGATGATTTAGACCTTGACCAAAAGGCCAAACACAACGAGCTCCTGAAACAGCTGCTGGGCACAAATCAAGGAGGACGCCAGCTGCCAACACCGGATGTAATTCTATTTTTACTTTTCTCCTTTTCTTGGCTTTTCTTGAAATGACATGTACTTTAGTTACCAAGTTTACCCAGTTCAATGGAGTTTCACAGTTCTTTTTAGGACCAAGTTAGAGAATTCCATGTATAAAGTTTTGACAGATCTATTTCTTTGTCTGTCTCTTCCTTCCTCTTTCTGTGTGTCTTGTCATCCTGTCTGTTTCTGTGTCCCTCTTCATCCCCTTTCCCTCCCTCTCTCTCTCTCCTCCTCTCCCTCCCCCTCCCTTCATCTCTTGATTTGATTCACACCTTTTATTTTTTAATGATAAAACAAACATGAAAATTATTTACATCTTTCATACTTATTTGATAAGATTGAGAGTGTGAAGTTTCCACTGAGAAGTTATTTAGAAAGTAGAATATCAAGCTGAACTCAGTTGATGTAAATCTATTTTTATCCTCCAGAGCGAAGACAGTTTGCCGTCCCTAACTCCAGAGCAACAGAAACAGCTGGAAATGATCGACTCGATGCCGCTATGTAAAGAGACGGAAATTTCAACTCCAGAATGGGAGAGCAAGACGCCTGAAGAAAAGGAAAAAATCTTAGGTAAGGATGATTCAAATTCTAGTTCTTGCAAAGGAGAAGAGTATGAAAGGATGAAAAAATATTTGCCTTTTTTGAATGTATCATAATGAAAGTTGATAAAAAAGCTATCACCGCCACCGCTAACAAAGCATCAGAGGGCAAGGTTCCACTTTTGCAGCAATTGCCGGAAATCAGACAATTGTGAATGAAAAGGAAACAGAATTGTTAGATAAAAAAATGCAAGTCTTTGATAGGACTCGCCAGGAATCTATTTTTGTTTTAGTTTTAGTTACACGTCTTTTTCTTTTTTCTTTGTGGCAATTTTTCTTAACACTTCACATCTTTTTTTTTTCTTCTTAAATTAAGAAATAAGACGCCAAGAGTATGAGAGCAAGAGAATGGAATATGAGGTCTCACGCAAGAACAAGCGCAAGACCATCGGCGGAGCAGGTGGAGCGCCCTCAGAGAAGAAAAAGCGCAAACAAAAGGCTGGAGCCGGGGCCGGGGCCGCTGCACCTGCTGCACCTGTAGGAGAAGTCAACGGTGTCGAAGTGCCAAAGAAGCGCACCAAGAAAGCGAAGGTTAGTCAATGTCCAGTACAAGTTTTTCCGGTCACTTGATTGATAAAATTGTTTATTTACTTCAAACTTCACAAAGAAATTGCAGGTAGCCCAGAATAATCAGGCCTTCCACTCCTCCGCAAATTTGCGGATTTCCGCATTTTTCGCCCTCGCGGAAATTTCCACAAGTATAAAATTTCTCTGAGGGAGGATTCCCGGAAATCCGCGATCGGCGATTCGCCAGAATTAACATCGATGGCTCTTGAATTAACATCGATGGCTCATTATTTACCAGTCGCCGTGATCGATTGTTCATCATTTGCCAGTCGCCGTGACACTGCGGTCAAAATTTAACATCGATGGTTCAAGTTTTACTAGTACCGGTACTTGGATCTAAGGACGAACACTGAGAGAAAGCTGTTCGCCGCGCGTACGCGTGCTGCGAAATTACATTCGTGTA
>JBCHJU010033315.1:0-11778 GCA_039654505.1 Plocamopherus imperialis | reverse complement strand
GAGAGAGACAGAGATTTGGGGGGGGGGGGTATGACGAAGCGGTAATGATACAGTATGACTCCGTCGAAAGTGAGTGGAGAGGGAGTCACGAAATTGATGATAGGAGTATAAATCTGGTAGAAGGGAAGCTTTGTTATCGGGAAATCCATTTACGATTGTGTTGCCCATCTTAATCATGGTTGGGTCACTGTTGGTGGCTGGTCGGATGTCACCCATGTGACAGATTTGATGACTTCCGTGGGGGTTGAGTCAGCTCATGGGTTCGTATGACAGAGGATGGGTTGTGGCCAACGCGGTCTCTAGTAGAGACCGCGTTGGTTGTGGCAGATCAGGAGACGTGAGGGAATCAGTGGTGGGAGATGTAGATACCATGCCGTGGGGGAGTGTTAAAGCGGTAAGCTTGCTCACTGACTTCCGGGAGACGGCACCCGCGGCAGAGTGGCGTAGGCACGGGATGTAGATGGCGGAAAAACGTTAGCGCATCGACTTTTCCTTTAGGTTTCGCAGACGGTGGTTGTGGATTTCTTCTATACGCTGGTCACCGAAAATCTTAAACAAAGGCTTGCGGCCCACGGCGATGATGGGGTAGGCGCAACGCAGGGTGAAATGGCTGGCTTAATCGAAGGCATCCACCTTTACTTCGTCTCGAGAGTACATAGGCACCGGGACAGGGTTGCGTTGGGCAAGGGAGTGGCCATCATGGCCGACAATGAGCGCATGGGCGGCCCTGACGTCTTTGGGAGTGGCTGGTGGTTAAAAATGTTTTAAAAAGCTTGAGTTGTCATAGTAGTCAAGTAGCTACCTCTGTACTTCTCCAGGCTTTACTTGTTCTCCGCTGTGGCGGGGAATGCGCGGGGGTGGGGGTAGATTGGTGGTGGTCGAGGAAGGGAGGGAGGCGGCACTTGCTGGTCTCTTTTCCTGGGAGGGGAAATCTCCAGTGGTGATGATACGTGTCCCGCCGATTTGGAAAACAATCTTATTTAACCTTCCAGAGATCTCTGAAAAATGAATCGTTACCAGAGTATTTTGAAACGCACCCTAGAGATTGGTCTGGTCATATAGTTACATTCTCAGATCTTGTTAGCAATATACTCGATGTCGTGGAAAACAATATTGCTAGATTATGAAACGCATTTGATCCAAAGAATGCTACTATGCTGACGTGGGAAACAATATTACTAAGTTGTGAAACGCATTTTATCCAAAGAATGCTACTGTAGATCAGATGACGTGGGAAATAATATTACTAGGTTATGAAACGTACTTTATCCAAAGAATGCAGCTTTATATTGGCTGTGAATGCAGCCATATATTGGCTGTAATTAAAAAGTATTTTGCTAGGTTATGAAACGCATTTGGTCAAAAGAATGCTACTATAGATCAGATGACGTGGAAAACAATATTGCGAGGTTGTTAAACGCATTTGATCCAAAGAATGCCACTGTAGATTAGCTGTCGTGGTAAAAACAATATTGTTACGTTGAGAAACGCATTATTTGATCAAAATAAAGCCGCTGTATAGAGGAGCGTTAAGTGCATTAAGGACGAGGCTGAAGCCAAGTGTAAGTTTTAACTTCTTGTCAGCTGGGTGAGTCATCAAAATGTCTTTTAGTTAACGTATGCTGGAAATTTTCTAGAGAAATCTTAAAACATATTTGTTCAGGGAGGCTTTTTCAAGATCATTCCTTTAGTAATAACTTTTACCGCGACCTTTCTAGTTTCATGTTTTAGAGATTGTCGTATCAACATGCATCTCGGTCTAAAAAAACAAACAACGAACCATCAAGTGGCACTGTTTTATCCTATTTGCTACGACGACGACCGTTCGTATTCTTTCGTTTTCGCTGGTGTTATCTTAAGCAATACCCTAGCAGTGGTGGTGACAAATTCACGGTTTTCCTCAGATCGCCGTAGTTGCCAGTTAGTTTTGTTGCTATTTCCTACTTTCATACCGATTTCAGTGTCATCTTTCGCAATGCATTGGGTACATAATATAGAGCACGTGGAAAGCAACCTGGCTTCTACCACAGCACGGGCAATTTTTCGTTCCCCAAGTTCTGAGTTGTTGTTTTTTTTTTACGGTAGTGCTCAGTATAATGACGATGGGTCTTATTAGTCGTTTCGTCTGCCTCTATAGCTTATGTTCTCCATTTCAAATGATAGATCTAGGTTGTTTTTATTGTTGTTTTGAGTCCCTGAAAGGGTTGGAATTAGAATTTTCCGAATATTTGAGTAACAATCTAGCATTACTTAGAAGGACTATATTATTATTTGCATTACGTATCTTAGTGGCTCCTTCAAGGTTCCTGTTTGCACTACAGTTACTGTCCAATAATATAAAATCATTATGCTAGGTGACCTGATACCAGAAAGCTGATATAGAAAGCCCTGAGATCATCCTCTATGGATGTACTGGGCTATACCCCAAACAAACAAACAAACAAACAAACAAAACCTGATACCAGCCATCAGAAAAAAAAAAACGACATGGCCCCCTCCAATCTGGAGCCATCTTCTATCATGACAGCACGCCTGTGCTCATTGACAAGACGGTCAGCGAGCTACTAGATCAAAGTCAATGCCAATGGACAATGTTGGACCATCCACACTATTCCACACATCTTTCGCCATCAGACTTCGGCTTTTTTCCAAATATGAAAGATCACACCCAGACAAAGGATTTTAGCAAGAATTTGATTTGTGCCAGAAGAAATCATTACTGCGAGACGAGTAGCCATCGGACAGCCACATAAAGTCCGTCACGTCACTGGCTTTTTGACTACTGGTTGTGGATGATGCAAATGTGCGATGGCGATTGCTGCCTTGCCCAGAACGTGTAATAAAGTTTGCGTTGCCAAATGCCATTACTCTTGATAATTTTGTTACTCAGGAGGGAAACTTACTCTTGCGATGGACCTCGTTTATCATAGTGGTCGCCATTTGATCAGCCTTTTTTCGGATATTTGGGGCGTGTTTGATTTGAATTTTCAACCCTCTATTTAACTAGTTCTGCATGGGAGCACATAATTGTGTTCTTTTTGCCTCGGTCTGGCCTGAAGTATTCCCACAATTGACCCACAAAGAGAGCGGCAATGGAAAGAGATCAAATGAAGAGCCCCTTCACGGGGCTATCCAGATCATCTGGATAAATAAACTCGCATGATGGTGTCTGGCATTTACCCGTCCTAAAGTAAAAAGTGTTGATATCCCGCTGTTTGGTCATAAGACAGTCATATGGAACTAGTCACGCTGTGAATAAGTATTTATTTTTTCCATCTTTATGAAATAATCAGTCGATAAATTAGATGCTTGATGTTGCCTCAGTCTCTTTTGGAGTGGGATTTTGTGTTTTGAACAGACACGGTGTACTTAATATATCAATCAATAATTATTGTTCTCTTGTTCCGTTTCCGTCTACTTTTTGTGTTTCTGTCTTTGGTGTATGGACCGGATATACTTACCTCAATTATCAATCAATCAAAATTGTATACCTCTTGCTGTCGTTTAGGCCTGCTTTATGGTGATTTTAGGTGGGTTTTTTTTACATGCTAAACTGACAGGGCCCACTCAATATATTTGCCACTCAATCTAGTGTAACCTTCAAATGAAATCACCCTTTAGTCTGAACACCATAGTCCTTAGGAGTATCTGGTTAAACGTTGCTTTTGAAATCCTCTCTGAATCTCCTCTTTACATCCTTTATAATTTATATGGTGTAAATCCCTATATGGAACATATGGTCAAGGGAGAGCTTGTCGATTTGGTTCTTAAATGAATCTATAGAAGGTGGTTCAACCACTGCTTTTGGCAAACCATTCCACAAATCCACCCCATGTTTCCAAAATAATGCTTTTTGACATCCAATCTTAAGTTTTGTTTCACGAGCTCTTACCTAGTCCTCATGGTCTTGTATCTTTGTTGGAAGGTAAAAAGCTTTCACCATCATACATATTTTGTGTTGCCTTTGTCGGATTAATGTTGGTCTTTGTCCATGGTCCAATGAAGGGTATGTTCATAATAGTTCCTGTTGTTTAAAAGCCTAATAAATATTCAAGTGGTTGCAGCATTCAAAGGAGATGGGTGTTTTTACTCCCAACTGGTTCATTGGCTTCTGATTTGGCCGACTTTGTCTTTTCAGAGCTGAAACTATATTGAAACAATATTGTGTCCGTTTCTCCAACAATTTGTTAATATCTGCGTATATGCTTTGTTCTTCTTACACACGCCTACCTGCCGACAGCTTTTGGTTGTTGCTGGATTTTTTCTTTCGTTTTGTTTTATTTTGTTTTGTTTCTTATTGCTTTCCTTTCCAAGAAATGTATGTAAAAAAAAAAAGCGTGTCAACTCTGTAAATATTCCGTATAAAAGCAGTCTGCTGGATTTCAATCCTTCCTGTTCTTTTCACTTTCAATGATCATTATAGCACCATTCCGTACGAACACCAAGCTCCGTGTACTCGTGTGTTTTTAACTTCTCTAATATGTCGTGTTATATCTGGGACTGGTAAATCGTGATGTGTAAATGGACTTTGCGTAAGATATAACATTTGGAAATACACTAAGCTTTAGTCAATAAGACATGCACGCTTTTTAAAAGAATTATAGAATGAAGCTGGAGGGGGAAAATGCCACGAGTGAACTTTCTTTATCGTTGATGTAAAATTAACCAATCATACACGGCGTTTATAGTAATGTACTTTCAAAATGACATAAAGAGATCAAATAAAGAGATACTGTCAAGTCACACTTTATATGGTTTCCATAATTACCCCCTCCCCATCCCAACACCCTCCTAAAAGGCAAAGAATAATTAAAAATAACAACAATGCGCTTTGGTTTCTGAGTATTGGGTCTTGCCAACAGCTATCTTTGAGAAAATGAATTAAGTCAAGGATTTTCTTGTTCTGGGGGGATTGGGTCTTAATGGTCATTTTCTTCCAGATCATAGTGCGACTCATGAACGGACTGGTTTTGGTGGATTGGGTCTTAATGGCCATTTCCTTGCAGGACGAGGGTTGAGTCTTGAATGGACTAATTCTGGTGGATTGGGTCTTAATGGCCATTTCCTTTCAGGACTAGGATTGACTCCTGAATGGACTGGTTCTGGTAGATTGGGTCTTAATGGCCATGTCGTTCCTGGACCAGAATTAAGATTTCTGGGAGCAGGCCCAGTGCCAAGAGCCAGAACGTTCATTTTCTCTCAGGTATGAAGGTAAGTCCTGTTGGACAGCATAAAACATGTATTGATTTTTAAACATTGGTTTTTCATGTTGTCATGTATCCCATAAATCCTGTTTTATTGTCATTTGACGAACCCACCATTTGTGTTTTTGTCTTTTTCTCTTTTCTTTGTCGTCCATATTCCCTGGATATAATTCTGCCTGTAAGAAAAAAACAACAACAAACAAACAAACAAACAAAATAAAAATGTGTGTAATATTATGATTGTAAGAGTAGGGAAGTTTCATTTTAATGGAAATCTGACTTTATCCAACTTAATTTTTTAGGCAGCCTTACAAATAGGCAACTTTGAAAACTTCCGACTCACACTTGATAAATTAAATAATGGCAAGTGCTTTCAAATCTTATCAGGTCTTTTTCGCATTCTGATTTAATCAGTCCAGATATAGCGTGAAATGTATACTTCTTACCTTAATCTTTTTTCTATATCTTTAAAAATTGAATTACCATACACCTGTAAATCTTACTCTACCCATTTCCAAATGAATAATAGGCTTATAAGGTATAATGGTACTCCTTTTTCAGTATACCTATGGCCTTTATAGTAAACGATGACAGACACGTGTTGATTTTGCCTTTACCGGCACCTCACGTCTGTGCAAATATTCCTTTTCCATTTATCGTTGTATCACCCACCCTTTGTACCATAGATAAATATGCTTTTATAAGCCTTTTATTACCCTTTCCCCTTTAGCCGTTTCTTCCTTTTACCATTAATAGGAAATCAATGCCTAAGTTATCACCTAATTTGGAATGCCGATTGCATATTATTTTGGAACTGAAAAGATTCACATACGTCAATTGTTTTATTGTCATTTGTCTCAGTTGTAAAGTATTGTTGATATTATTCTCTCTTCCCTGTTCCTTCCATCAATTGGCATGTCCTTTCTGAGGTGTGGCTTTCATGACAGCCATATTGCATGCTCTCTGTCCAGCGCCATCACTCCCGCTTTAGCGGCATCCATGTGCAGGTCTCCTCTAATGTCATCATTCCTTCTTGGTCTCCTCCTTCCCCTTGGGCTTGGCATTTTGACTTCCATTACAATTCTTTCTAGACTTTGATGTCTTTTTAGGTGGCCGAAAAAGGTCCACTTTCTTTCCGTTATTGTTGTTTTTAGCTAATTCTTTTCTATATTTAGTTGTATTAGGACTGGTTCATTTGTTCTTTTCTGGGCCCATGGGATTTTTAGTATTTCTCTGTAGCACTTTTCTTCAAAACTGTATAACATTGTTTCGACACAAATGCAATTCCATGTTCGGTTTTTCTTTTTTCCTTTATCTTGCGTGAGGCAGATTTCCATGTGTTGTTTTGAATAGTAGGTTGAAGGTCCGATTTTTTTTTATCTAGGGAAGAGAACATGTGCTTTTATGACCTTTTACTTTGAGCAGCCTTTAAAAATTTTCTTTATTAATTGTTTTTAAACTGTTTTACTGAAGAAATAATGTGGATGGTGGAAATATGGCCAGAATCGACGGCTTTAAAATCATTATATATCTCCGAATGATTCAAAATCCATGGAGGAGAAGAGAACTCGTTGGCAAAAGTACATGAAGATTGTTGATACAAAAATCAGAGGATCAGCTTTGCAAGGCGAATAAACACTGCATATATTTGAAAGCGATATGCATGTTGGACTACCCTATTACATGTACCAACGTTGCTCCTTCTGGATTCCTCATGAAATGAAACGTCGAATAACTTGCCAGTAATATACAGATCACATGTTTGGAAGTCCGGTTATACATGTAGTAGGCTCTCATTGTGCCATCTTTACATATCCGTGTCAGATTGAGGTCTCCGGTGGTGATCTGTCTTGGTTTTTTTCCGTTGTGTAGTCTCCCTTTGAATGTTGAAACGCTTCGAACTAACTCTGCCGGTTATGTTGGTTTTTTATTGGCTTAAACCCCATGGTGGCGAAAAGCATGGCGAAACAAGCGAACCAACAAACAAACTCTTTGTCTTTGAACTTATCCCCAATTAATTAGACGAACATGTTAAGGATTTTGTATCAGGACCCAGTTATGATTCACAGCTTGTAAAAACCATCGCAGCTAATTACACTGCCTTGCATCATGTAAAAATGAAAAACGTCAGATATGATTGAATCTACATCATTCAGTTCTGAAGATCAAAGAATGACCTTCTGCAAGATTGTCACTTTGAAATGATGATTTACTGTAATTATTTATTGACTACAAGTATTTGCTACGGCTGACTGATCTTACGAAGCAAAGAAATAATGTGGATATGAAATTGAATAACGTTTGTGTTCTTAAACCTATGACATAGTCTAGTATTCAGTTATGCACTAGACGCTCCTCTTACTAAAATAGCTTTCGATGTTTCACAATTACTTTAGTAGTTGAGTAAACAATTCATCCTCGCTACATGCACAACTTCTGGTCGAGTAAGAAAAATGTTCAAATTCATAGGTTGATGTGGAATGCTGGTTAAATAGTTAACATTCTGTTATTTAGCTTTGAAGTTTACACGACAACTAAAGACACTGTAAACATTTAGACATTAAAATATCAGGACATTATTGCGAATGGCTTTACCTGTGTGTATATGTGTGTCGTGTTTGCGTGAGTGTGTGCGAGGTGTGTGTATGTGTGAGTGTTTGAGTGTGTGTGATGTGTGAGGTGTGTGTATATGTGTGTCTGTGTTTGCGTGAGCGTGTGTGTATGTGTGAGTGTGTGAGTGTGTGTGGTGTGTGAGGTGTGTGTATATGTGTGTGTCTGTGTTTGCGGGAGCGTGTGTGAGGTGTGTGTATGTGTGAGTGGGTGTAGTGTGTGTGAGGTGTGTGAATGTGTGTGTGAGGTGTGTGTGTGTGTGTGAGTGTGTGTGAGGTGTGTGTGTGTATGTGTGTGGTTATTACGGAAGTTCCATTAGTATCGTAGTTGCCGTATGTTGTTAAGATGCTGCAATCATTGGTGAACAAAGCGGAACACGTCGAGTATCGCTGTCTGGTGTCTGTGTTCGCCGGCGTCCTTGGTGGAGTAATCGCTTGGGTCATGGCCCGTCACGGGTCTCGCATGGGGTGGTTGGGTCGTGGTCTTTGGGGGTTGCCGAAAGGTGGGGGGGGACAGGCATTGTGCGTCTGTGGATGAGGAAGCTTTCTGGCTTGTGTCAAAAGACTTGTGGAAGCTGGCTGGGTGTTGGGTCTTGCAAGATTTTTGGCCAGGGCAACAGCGGGGCCATTGACATTCTGCTGGCATTTCATCGAAGTGATGGGAGATAACTTGGACCAATGAGAAGGGATGGTGCGCGATGCTGTGCTCTTTATCTTATCTTTTCTTTGCTCTATATTCCTCTTCGGTTTTCTTTGTCTTGTTATTTAAGATGTAAGCATGTTTTGACTCATTAGCATATTGTATTGAGTTCTGACCAGTTAGTTTTTGTTTTCCGTTGATTTCTTTCTAATATGTTTATTTCCAGAGAATTTGCCAGCGCCGTCGATGGAGTTGCCTTATTCTGGGAACAGTCTGATGTGCTTGAGTTAGAAAATTTACTGATTTTACCTGATTGTTTGTTGTTGTTTTGTCTTTTGTGTTGGTGTTGGTGTTTCTTATTTTTCGTTGTTTTTGTTTTGTTTTGTTTTGTTTTGTTTTTTGTCTTTTTGTTCTTTTGTCCAGGTGATTTTTTTGTTGTTTTTGTTGTGTTGTCGTTTTATAATTTTTGTTATCATCAATGGCTCTTATTCGCGGCGTTGTCCAGTTTTTGTTTGGGTTTTGTTGTTTTTGTTTTGCCTTGTTTTGTTGGTTGGTTTTTTTGTTGTTGTTTTTTTTTTTTGGCTTTTCTGATTTTGTTGTTGCTTTTTTGTTGCTTATTTGTTTATTTATTGTTATGATTGGCTTAATCCAGATCAGCAACAGAACAAATCCTCAGACGCATACTCGAGGGCGTTAAATCCGAAAACCTCCCAGCAGACTTCTCTAGGGCATTTGATTCTATCCACCTCGGCAAAATGAAAGAGATCCTCATAGCCTATGGACTACTACAGGAAACTATTGATGCCATCATGATGCTCTACCAAAATACGAAATCCATGGTTCGATCCCCGATGGAGACACTAATTTCTTTGACATTACAGCTGGAGTATTACAAGGTGACACCCTCGCTCCCTTTATCTTCATAACATGCCTTGACTGTGTCCCGAGGAAAGCACTAGATAAAGACCAAGAACTGGGACGAAAGAGCAGCAGATACCCCGCAACAAGAATAACTGATGTGGACTATGCGGACGATCTGGTCAAAATAGCAGACAATCTGAAAGACGCAAAAACTCTTCTTCACAACACCGCAGAAGCAGCCATGCATGAAAATTGGATTGTACGAAACCCAGACAAAACTGGATTCATGTGGCTAAATCAAGATCCATAAGAAGGTCTACACAGCCTGAAAGGAGACTCAATAAAGCAGGTGCATGACTTAAAGTATTTAGGTAGCTACATTGACTCTACCGAAAACGACATCAACAACCGTCTCGGGAAATCATGGTCTGCTCCAAAAAAACTAAACAATCTCAAAAGAAATTTCTTTCAAGCTGCCATCGAATCTGTCCTTGTTTATTGCTCAAGTGCATTGACCCTGACAACAACACTAGAGAAAAAGCTTGATAGACCATATACCAGATTGCCCCGATTCGCCCTCAATGTTTCCTGGAACGACCATAAAACAAATGAAGACCTATACGGCGATACTCCACAAATCACAACATCGATTAGGCAACAAAGGCTGAGATTTGCTGGGCACTGTTGGCGGAGAAAGAAAGAACTAGTCTCAGGAAGCCAAGCCATGGAAAGAGAAACAAGGGACGGCCAAAAGGAACCTTCTTTGATCAATTGCTGGAAGACAGCGAGTGCCAATATAAAGACAATGGATGGCGGGGAGAAATGGAGAATAAGTGTCATGCTGTGCCAAGTTAGTCCGACCTGCTGCTGCTGCTGCTGCTGCTGATGATGATGATGATGATGAAGATGAAGATGATGATGATGCAGCTGATGATGGTGATGATGCTGATTATGATGACGACGACGACGATGATGATGATTATGATCATGTTGTTGTTGCTGTTAATGGCCATGAATCGAATAATATCACTGTATCACTAATTTGGTGACCTTGTTTCACTTCGTCTTTCCCTGTAGAATTCATGCCATGTAATTGTTGATCCAATGTATCTTTTAATCATCCGGTTCCTGACAAGAATGACAACCAGCTAGCGTGGCACAAAGTGGTTGAGAAAGATGGCGCAGGCTGTTTCTTTTTCCACCCCCATTGGGCACAGCATTTTGAATATGGATCAGTGAGGGGTATTTAGGATCAACATTTTTTGTGTGGGTTTTTGTGTTGGGTTTTTGCTGTTTGTTGTCGTTGTTGTTGTCTTTGCCGTCGTTGTTGTTGTTGTTGTTTTGTTATTACTGTTTCGTTATTGTTTGTTGTTTTGTTGTTGTTATTTTTGTTTTGTTGTTGTTGCTGCTTGTTGTTTTTGTTTGTTCGTTGTTGTTGTTGTTGTTATCTTTTTGTTGCTGTTTGTTTTTATTGTTCATGTTTGGTGGTTGTTGTTGCTACTGTTGTTTGTGGTTTTGTTATTTTGTTGTTGTTGCTGCTGTTTATTTGTAGTTGTTGTTGTTTTGTTGTTGTTATTTGTTGCTGCTGCTGTTGTTTGTTGTTGTTGTTGTTGTTGTTGTTGTTACTGTTGTTATTTTCGTATTGATATTGTTGTTGCTGTTTTGCTTTTGTTATTGTTTCCTGTTGTTGTTGCTGCTTTTGTTTATATTTTGTTTATTTTTACTGTTAGCTTGTCTTTTTGTTGTATGGTTTTATTTGTCTTTTGTTTTGTTTATTTTTGTTATTGTGTTGTCGTTTTATAATTCTTATCATCAATTATTTTTATGTGCGGCCTTTTCCCCGTTCTTTTCTTTCTTTCTTTCTTTCTTTTTTTTTCTTTTCTTTATTTTTTTTGCCGTTGCTGTTCTTGTTGTTGCTATTTTGTTGCTGTTATTGGTAATGAATCGAATGATATCACTGTATCACTAATTTGGTGACCCTGTAGAAATCATGCTATATAATTGTTGACCCAATGTATCTTTTAATCATCCGGTTCCTGACAAGAATGACAATCAGCCAGCGTGGCACCAAGTGGTTGAGAAAGATGGCGCAGGCTGTTACTTTTTCCACCCCCGTTGGACACAGCATTGGAATTATGGATCACTGAGGGGTATTTAGGATCAATATTATTTTGTTTGGGTTTTGTTGTGGGTTTTTGTTGTTTTTTATGTTTGGGAAGGGTGTTTGGGGGTGGGGGGAGGTTGTCTTCTTTGTCTTCTTTTTGCGGGGGTGGGAGTGGGGGTATTATTTGGGGTTATGTCTTTTTTACCTTGTGATTGTTTGTCTAAAGATTTCTGTGATGGTTTTGAGAGAGGTTTTGATTTCATTCTTCCTTCTTCCGTGGAGTCAAGAGGACCGTGGACTTCTAGGCCTACAGTCTTCCACCACGCTAAGATTTTCTGTTTTTGATCTAGATCTTTTCTT
>JBCHJU010033314.1:0-17723 GCA_039654505.1 Plocamopherus imperialis | reverse complement strand
ATAAATGTAAGCAGGGCATTTAAAGGCCTCTTGGCCTACTTTAATAGCCCTTAATCTCATATGATATGATATGATATATATAATATCTATATTATCGTGATTCAATTGAGGTACATTGTCGTCGTGAGCTAACGTAGATCTTTCTAAGAAAATCAAATCTTCGTCTAAAAACGGTATATGCGATACACCAACTCCTCGACTCGAGTTTATAGATTCTTTATTAGAGTCTATATTACACAATGCTTCGAATCTATTTTTTCTATTAACATTGTCGATATATTGTTTAATACGATCATTATAATGTTTCTCTACATTTTTCATTTCTTCATCTCGTATTTTATTAATGATTTTATCAAAATTGTTAGCTCTTATTTCTGCAATAGAACTTATAAAAGAAGGAGTATTATCTTCGGGTTGTGGTGGTTCCATATATTTACGGATATCTTCGGTCAAATTGTTTAAATCTGATAAATCTACCAATCCCTTCGTAGTTATAGGAACTTCCAAATTACCGATTCTATCTGATATTAGTTTATCTGTGGGTTTAGCTAACGAAAACTCTTTATCTATAATTATATTTCTATTAGGAACATCCAAATTTGAAGAACCTTCAGGATTATGTTGTTCTTCTATCATTTTTTCAATTATCTTCCTTTCTTTTTCAATAAAATCTTTTTGTTGATTTATAAAATCTTTGCGTATAACCGATTTATCGCATCCTATTAGATTTGACTCTGCGTCTAGTCTACGAATCAAATCTAATTTAGTATTGTTAAACAATTTTTGTTGATGAGCGGTTAAATTATCCCGTAAAACCGGTTCGTTTAATCTGGGAGCTATAGGTGGCTCACTCGTTTCTCGAAGCTCTGCTATTTTCTTTTCACGTACGGATAAATTCTTTTCTCTAGCATCGAGTTCTTTCTCTCGAGATTCTATATTTTTCTGTGCGTTTTCTATACGAGCATTACCTTCTTGTATAAGCGTAGCATTATCGGGATCGTTAATCACCAACATTTTTCTTCCTTTCTTATAACGACCTGTGGGAACATTTAATATATTTACATTACCACCAATATCGATACCAGTGCTTACACCAGTGTTTTGATCATCATCATTACCGAGATATTTCAGTGTAGTAGTGGTAGTAGTCGTTGTACCAGAAGGAATAGGAGGAGGATCGGCTTGATCCATATCGTCAGTATTTATTCCCATATCCATCGTTTGTACCATAGGAGGTTCTTGATCCATCAAATCTTTCATATCCAATTCATTAGTCAGCGCAACTTTTTGCGCATCGGTTATAAGGCTGTTTATGTATAAGATTTTAGTAGCCGCTTCATCTAGTTTATTGTTAAATTCTTTTAAAAACGTTTCTCTGTCTCTCTGTCTATTTTTCATATTATTTTGAGTTTGTGCCCATCGTTCTTGTTCCATGTCTGTAAATTGTTGTAAATCTTCGGTAGACTTGTTAAATTGATGCATTAACTGGTTATTACGATGACTATTCACATTTTGATTAAATTCGCGAATTAAAGTACTTTTCGTCAAATCATCGTCAAATCATTATCAATGTCTTTAATTAATCGACTGATAAATTCTTCATTATGTTTGATGTAATTATCTTTATTAGCCTTAAATCTTTTTTCATAATCTATTTTACTCTCAGATAATCGTCGGATCCTATTGGTTTTTTCTTGTTCAAACGCTTCTTCATATGACCGTTTAGCTGATGTAACTGCTTCTTCTCTACGATTCACCAATTCTCTAATCGTAGTTTCTTGATTTTTGGTAAATTCTCCATATTCTCTGGCATAATCGGATAGTTCTGTCAATTCCTGATTCTTGTCACTAATTTTCTTCATACCCTTCTTTAACTGATCTACTTTCTTTTGATTTTCACGAACTGCTTTCTCGGTTAGTTTGATCAACTGTTGCATATTAGATTTGAAAAAAGTATGAAAATGTTGAATGGCTTTGGCAATTTCCTTATGTTTATTTTCAATTAATACGTGTTGCATTTTCATCGTTCTCTCCGTAGTGTTATTCTTCGTTTCAGATATATTATACTTGTTTTGAAGCTTATGCAAATCAATGAGTAGTTTTTCATTATCTTTATGCACACTCGTGCATTCGGTAGTAAGACGATCGCAAATATTATTTGCTTGTTCTATTATGTCGAAAACGCGCTGCTCTTGACTAGTTCGATCAGCTAAACTATGATTAATTCTAAAAGCGCAATCATCATCATCTTCTTGTTCTAAATCTTTTATAGCGTCATCTTGATCGTCTACACCTAGTTTATGTTCCATAGTTTTGTGTAATCTATTCATACGGCCGCTTATAGATTCGTATAGTTTTTGAACGTGTTCGTACATATCTGTAACCACTCTAACATATTTCGATTGAGATGCGTCAAAAAGCGCTCCAACTCGTTTATCTATAGTATCATAAGGATTTTCAGTATTTAAATCAATTCCCGTATTTCTAATAGTTGTAGCGTATTCCGTATACATATTAGGTAATTCGGATACTAAATTTGTAGCATTTTCAATTTTTTCGTACAGTTTAGACATGAGATCTTCGGATAAGAACGTAGTACTATCTAAGATATTATTTTCATCTTCATATTCTTTAGTGAACAAATCTTCTAAATTTTCCATATTTCCTAGAATTTCCTTAGATCTTTTTTGAAAATTAGCAATTTCTTTCATATTATCTTTGGTTTTATTTCTTAATTTTTTTGTAGCATCATCTTCATCTTTAGAGATTTTAGAAAGTTCTCGTAAAGTTTGATTCAATTGACGTTCCGACTGTTTAGTTTGTTCAGTTAACAAACTGTCGTAGTTTCTTTGCTGTTCTTTAACATAACGTCTGTCTTCGGTCATCATTTGTCTATCCATGGCCAAGTCGTTCAATTTATGCTTATAAAGCATTGCCTCTTTAGGTGGTATAGCATTAACATTAAAACTTTCTAATTTATCTATATTATCGCATTTCATAGCTGCCAATTCCATACGATCTCTAATTTTTTGAATCTTATCGGATCGTTTTAGAATTTTATCCATATCCGTATTGTATTCCTTATCTAACATGTTTTTCATCTTTTCGCTCATGCCTTGAGTCATAAATTTTAGTTGTAATTTCAGTAATTCGTTTTCGCGATTGTAAAGATCGGTTAGTAGTTTACTAGTAACGCTACGTTCGTTCGTTATAAGTTTATTCGCGTCTTCTAACGCTTTGGTCTTCATAATTTCATTAGCCAGTTTAGTCTTACGATCATGATCTTCCAACCTTTTATTTTGATGAAATCTACTATTTTCTTCCTTACTTAATCTCAGTTGGTCGGCTAGTTTAGCCAGTTGCTTGTAATATGCCGTATTGGATTCCGATTCTTTTGTGGTGATTTTCTCGTAATCTTTATTCGTTTTAGCTTTGGCGATAATCTTCAAATCTTTCAACTGATTAGCTATTTCAATAGCGGATAGTTCGTTATCTATTCTACCACTACCGCTTTCTTCTTCAGTTCCAGTAGATGCAGATGATGGTCCTGGCATGTCCAAATTTACGAGTTTTAACTTCTTTTTAGTGTTTTCCAGAGCATATTCTAAAGCTCGTTTATTATACCGATCCATTGCTTGACTAACTACATTATCTGTAACATCATTGTATTTCTTAATATCATCAAACGTAGTATTGACTAGATTGTTTAGAATCTCATTTTTGCGTTGATCTAATGCGATTTCGCGACATCTTATCGTCGCTTCTTTCTCGGAAAATGTATTGGATAATTTACCGATTTCAAAGTCTATTTCACTTTGTTTCTTCTTGAGAATGGCCGTATTTTTCTCAGTATTAGTTATATCTTGATATTGGGTTCTCAACTCTTGTAGTTTTGTAGCGTATTCCATCTTATACTGTAAACTTTGATTTTTTTGATTTTATCAACTCGATACGGTTTGCTTCATTAGATTCTTTTATTTTTACACGACGCTTCAAGTCTTCCATTTGATCTTTGATTTGTTTCGCCATTTTGTATCGTTCAATCTGTTCGTCATATGACAATTTTTCTCTTTTCAATTCTTCTTTATGAGACTTAATGATTTTCTCGTCTTCTATAGATAGCAATTTTTTCAAGTTTTCATTCGTTTTCTTTTTCTCTTGTTCTAGTCTATAGCGCTGGTATTCAGTATCTTTCGGCCATGATATATCGCTAGTTATAATCGACTCGTTTAATCTCTGCTCTCTATTTTGTTCATAATCCCCGAGATAGTGATTGTACATATTCGGATCACAATTTTTATACAATTCGATTCGTTCTTTAAGTTCTTTAGAATTAACCGACTGGATTACGAGACGACGTCGAAGGGTTAGATTACTATACCATTTTTGACTGATGTAATTCATTCTTTTCTCATCGTATAACAAATAGTCAACAGTAGATGATATATTTAGACTTGCGGGTAATTCTACAATTTCTTCAATATTATTGTTATGAATGTATATATACACATCTTTCGATTTATTGTAAATTACACAAAAATCTTTCAACTCGGCTATATCGTATAATAAAAAGCCGCGTTGATCTAGAAAATTAACTTCTTGACTTTGTTCTAATTTAATGATAGGAGTCCATTTTTGCCGAATAATAGCGTGTATATAATATATTTTTTAATCATTGGACTAATCGTGTTTATGAACGGTTGTATACCATTAGATATATCTACAAATTTCTCCATTAGTTCCCTAGGGTTTAACTGAGGATCTCGTATGTGTGTAGCGCAATAATTCATAATGGCGATCTTCATCCAAGACGCCGGACTAACGGATTTATCTAATTTTTGTGTAAATATATGACTAAGTCCCGACCACATCAGATTTTTATAATCGTCGCTATCCGTTTTGTCGTTGGTTTTGATATTTCTCAACATATCGTACATGTAGAAAGTTTTATGAATCGGATGAATTATTTCAGTATCTTCGATAAATTTAAGATTATCGTTATCTTTAGAATACCAGCTTCTCGTGTATTTGTAATAAGTTTTAATCATTTCAGATAAACTCGTTGTATCTTTACAATCTCGTTTGAGAATTTTGATTACGTTGTCTACTTTAGACGTAACGTTTTTGATACGATCTAATTCTTTCGAAATTAAATCTTCTTTCTTCGCTAAATCACTATCTCTACTGTATTCATTATTGTATATCGAGTTTCGTTTATCTATAAGCATGCCTTGAGTAATGTAATTGTTAAATTTAACGGTATCATCGTTTGGATCGTCATTTTTATCACCTCCTCCAATTATAACGCTATTGGTCGGTATCGAAAATTTAGTATATTTATCTCGTTCTTCTGTTGTCATATATACTTTTTCATCTGAAGGTATATCCGAATAACTAGTCCACACATCCATTTTTTTAACAACTACTAAGATCGATAGTAGAATTTGCGTTTAAAATAATGGTAAATCGTTTAATATATTACTATAAATAGCACACACACATACACTAATTAGTCACGTATACTTTTTTAGGTGTTTTAATTTCATTATGTACTTCATAATATTCGCGATTATCGTCTAATACTTTACGAATAACTTCTTGTATTTCTATATAAAATTCGTATAATTCGATTTCCGGTGGATCTACCCATCCAAATCGTTCTTCTCTAGGAGTATTTAATAAAGTTTTAGCGAAATACATTGTAGAATACGCGCATGATTTTGGATATTTATAATATAATTTTAAGAGTTTATTAGTTATATCGATATGAATGGTATAAATCGGAAAATAAAACTGTAATCTGTTTAAAATGTCAAATTTAAAGAGGCGTCTTACCCCTTCAGAATAATTTTCGTAGTTGCCGGATACGTTGAGGTTCATTAAACGATACTCATACTCGAATTTAGAATGGTATCTATAATTTTCGTAAACGAATATGCTTTTAGTAAGTTTATGAATGTAACATAACCAAACGTGTGATTCATTGGTTATAGCTAATAAAACATCATTATCATCTGATAACGTTATGTGAGGAGGTAAAATGGATATTTTCGAATCATCTATCAAATAAAAACATATATTTTTAATGGGGTATTGTTCGAGTAATTTATTAATGTACGTTTGTGTAATATTATCCGTTACTCCTCTTAATTCTGGTTTTTGATCTTGAATAAAATAATTAAATTCATTTTCAGTAAGTTCAGTTTTTGCACGCGCAATTTTTTTCATATCTTTACGATTTGTATGTTCTAGTGTCCAATCTACGCGTTGAATTTTAAAAATAAAATTTTGCGTTTCAATTTCGCTACAATTTTTCATTACTCCGAGCTTATTTTGTACAGTGTAAACGATGGTTATCTTAACATCTGTTATATTATTAACTATATTATCTATTAACAATTTAACTGTCTGTTTTATATTTTCAAATTCTTGATTTAAATCTTTAATTGATATTGTTTTTTTTCTAAAATTACCCATATCTCTGGCAAAATAATCATTGGTGGCATTATAAGGTAGTATATAGACTACAGTATCATTATTAACGATATTTTCATAAGCTAATATATTAACGTTAGACATTCGCGCATCTATTTCAAATAGATTAGATGTTATTATTTCCGCTTCAAGTAAATTACACTTTTCCCATGTTTTATCTTTTTTAAATATATCATCAAACATTTCTTGCCAATCACTCTCGTCTGGTTGTAATAAGGTTAGGATATCATCTGAATCTAGACTAGTGTGTTCAAATTTAATTTGTTCTAAATTTTCTTTAAAAATAGCAGTTATAACTTCAGTAGTTATACGATCTGATTTACCCTCGAATATAATGGTTGTTATAATAGGCATGTTACCTCGCATCCACTTTTTTATTCTAAATAAAGCTTGTAAACAAGATTTGTGATAAATATGCACTGGAATACCCGCTATTGAACTTGGAATCATCATTGTAGTTGCATTACTCACAAATTCTGATGCTTTTATTATACAATCAAAAAGCAATATCGTAAACAATTCTTGAAATTCCTCTTTATAGTATACATTATATTTTTTATAATTGGGTATTAACGCATAAATTATATCATTGATTACTACAATGTCTCCCTCATTAAATGTTTGGTTAGTTTTTAGTATTGTAGAATCTGATATATATTCAATTTTAACATCATAATTTTTTACACCTTCAGTGATAGTTTGAGTTTTTATAGAAAGACTCATTGTTAAATATGATGATTATTTTTTTTAATTTCATTATCTTTTAATAATATGTTAAATTTTCATTTGAAAAAGTGTAAAATTTCAAAGGGAGCCTTTGATTTAAAATTTAACTAAAATTAATATGTTCAATTTTATTATACTAACGATCATCATTTTAATACTAATAAAAACGGTATATATAGCGGTTACTAACTGGAAATTAACATTGCTGTGGATTATACTCTTTATTTATTATATACCAATATTTGTTTATTATGATACATGTATGAAAGGATATCTAATTTGTAAAGTACAAGAAAGTTTCAATATTTTTCAGCCATGGCACAATTAACAGAATTAATAACGACATTAACAATTGCTATTTCACAATTGATTTTAGGTACATTCATAGCCGTATACACAGTCGAAAATCATCACGTCAACTTTCCTGTATTATCCGAGAACGCGGTATGGATAGATTGCGTAAATTACTCACACGAAACGGGTTATAAAGCATCGTTAAATTTTCACATCGTTGAATATTGTAAATCGACCATTCATCCTAGCGGTATCAACCAGAATACATCTGTCCCTATACACGATAACATTTATTTCTTTCAATATATCGATCATTTTCATATACCGTTTTCAATTTTAATAGGAACGCTAGTATGCGTATGGAGCGGTATTTGGCATATAATATTCTCTCTTCCCCATTTCACATCATCTATAAAAATTCGTCAAAAATGGTATTGGATTGAGCACGTTGTGCCTACGGGTATGATGACCGTATCATTGATATATTTCACAGGCCAGCATAACTTTCCTCTGTTGATGAATTATGCTGTGATTATGATGTTAGTAACGACATTTCCTACTTTTTATAACAAGAAGCAGATATCTATAACGATACTCTTCGTTCTAACATATATTTACATTCTGTCTAATATCATTTTCTATATGTCTACTACTATAAATAGGTCGAGCGGTAATATTCAATGGTATTTGATCGCGCAGTTTGTACTGGGCACGTTAGTTTATTCACCGTTTCCCACTATATTTTTGCTAGAAAAATTACTACATATCAAATTTAAAAATTATTATACAGAAGAAACCGATATTTGTACACCCGCTAGATACGTTCATTATGTATATTCAGGTATGATTAGATCCACTTATATTATATTAATTTTTTCTTCAATTTTTACGATATGACGAATCTCCCGTCACAACATTTTGTTAATGAACCTATAACATCAGATAACGATACGAATTTTATATATAATATGTTTTTATCTAAATGTATATTTAATCAAGAAAGTTGGAGTCAAGAATTTATAGTTTTCGAACCTGATAAATTCTTAGAATTTTTATACAAGTTATACATAATTTATCGACCTATTCGTATTTTTCGTGTAAAATCGTCGAATATAATATGGAAATCTATTAAAATTCCTTGTATCGGCGTGTATAATTTAAAGAGAAAACGAAATAAATTTGAACATAGGTTAGAGTATAAACAAAATACTCTAATAGTATACTCAAAAAATGTAACTGATTTAACGTATATCGACTTTAAAGAACCAATAGAATCTAAACTGTACACTATAACAGAAGACGAAAAAGAAGAAGAAGATGGCATTAGCTACGAATCAATTCTTACGCATTGCTCCGTTTAAAGCTTATTTGTATTTAGATACGATTTTTGAAGATTATGGATTATATCATCATATATATAATCCAATCATGAAGGATTCGTACGAAAATTATAAGCTTTATAATAAAGTTTCGCTTAAATTAATCTTATTGAATTATATCAACGGCAAAATATCGACTCAAACTATGATTACTGAATTTAGGAATTATTTACATCAATCACCGTCTTCTATTACTACTACTCCTACGACATTACCTTCATTAAAAATATTGAATTCCTTGTTTGAAAAATATCAAATACAACGATGCGCAAATGCTAAAATGAGAACTAACATAAATCCAATTCAATATCATATACCGGAATATAAAACGAAAAATGCAAAATTATGTATATCTTTAAAGAAAGCCATATTAAACAATCCCATCACTACGATGATACGAATTAAACCGATTATATTAAAATTTAATTTATGGTTGAATACGGAAAAAACTATATACAAACCTAATGTGGTCTTTAAAAATGTTTCATTCGCGTGTTACATATTACATTTGATACGAATCGTCATAAAAGCCAGTCACGCATTACGAATAAATTATATTCGCATACCTCAAGAAAACTCGATTTGTTTAGGCATCGATGGTAAACCCGAAAATTACGATACGGTCATTAAATTTAGTCGTCATTCGTACGACCCTGTCAACTTTAATATACAACAACGTAATAAAACCAACCCTATAACATGTGACGATTTTGTTGTGACTGATTCTATTTTTTACGAAATGGATCGTAACCCCATAAGTATCAATTTGTATGAGGGAGATTATGAAAATGGTAAAATTTATAATCATATAGTGTATTGGGTTAAGAATAAATCCGCTGTATATAAATTCTTTCTAAATGATAAAAATGTTATAGAATGTATCAAAATGGGGCATAATGACGCTAAATATCTAGATACTTTAACCACTAGATACGATTTATTAAATATTGATTCATCTCCTCCTCAACCTATTCATAGAATGTGCTATTCGGTTTTATTGCCGAGTGAACCGTATATGTTTATTCACCACGCCTGTATTTCATGTATTTGTTGTCTAGAATTTTTACCAACGTATGCAAAATCTCGTATATTTCCTGTTTTAATTAAAACTATCAAATCACACGACGACTTGAGCGATAGATTAATACCAAAAGATCGCATTGGTATATTAAAAGATAGATACTATATTTTGTATCGTACATTGAATTTAATATAATAAAAACACAATATGTATATATATTGGGAATTTAAGAGGTAGAGAGTAATAAACTCAAAAAGTTTATGCTCATAACCGTCTTAATTCCCACAAAATTAAAAAAAATTATTCATCAAAAAAATTTATATTCACTTTTTGTTAGTGGTGATGATGATTCCGATGATGTTTTCTGCCAATAATCCTTTAATTTTTCATAACAAATTGCAAATAAATTTGTAGAAAAATACGCTTCAGCAACATAGATTGAAGTACTCATCAACAAAGCAATAATGAGGTAATAATATTTGTCAAAAATCATGAATGCTTTTAATTTATACGAAATATATCGAGTTGCAATAAGATTAGTTTGTAAATTAAACACACCATTATCATATTTTCCTACAATTCCAACATCGAAAACATAATATTTCTTGAAGAAATAAGATATAGAATTTGATTTATCAGCCATAGTTCTTTCTTGAGAAATCATCTCCTTTAGTGCATCATCCTCATTGATAGTTAAATTACCTTTGGTTATAATAGATGTACATTGATTGTATATCGTGATGATACCTTCTGTTGGACTTTCAGCATTGTATCTAACGTCTATGGCTGGAGAAGCCATTTTTGTTAATCTACCAACGCATTGTATTATAGACAAAACTGGTAACTGTAAATTTTTAACTTCGAGAATAGATCCTACGTATACGTCGTGACTAATCTTTTTAAACCTAATGTTGTTATTTTGTAAATCGGACACTGTAAAACTATCAATCTGTTTCTTTCCGTGAAAATCTCTAATTTTTTTAATTTCGGAAATCATGTTGACATTAATAACTGTAGATTATTGTACAGCGCGTTATAGTTTAAAGTAAATCTACTAAGATTTCCTTCACACACGATATCTAGGATAATTTTATATAATTGGGTGGGTAATGAATGAATGTGTTTATATTTATTACGAATTACTTTAAACGAATGTATATCCTTGAAATATTGATGAAACAACACAAATGTATAATATATATCTCCTATGTTTGTCTCACTGTACGAATTGTTAATAATATTTTGATTGTACAATTTACATAGTTCGTGTATTTTTTTAGTATCGTCATCTACTGATAGGATTAGATTTGACATAACGATACAAGTATATGAAACTAGTAGTTAACAAAACCAAATTTGCTACAAAACTGATTGTATTCATAATAAAGATTTTTAATATACGCGGCATAAACGCTTCTTCAAGTAACATTTTATGAATAGGTACTTTATCCATACAATATTCATAAACAGAAGCTTTAGTCAATCTAGAAGTAGATTGATGCTGTTTTTTAGGTAACAATTTCATCAAATCTTGTATCTTTGTCATATCGTTTTTATTTGGTTTATACTGTACCCTAGCATTTAAATTTGCTACGGGTCTTTGAAATTGAGAAGATACAACACCAAAATTTATAATACAAAATAGGAATGTATATTTCATCTTGAAGTATGTCATGTTATTATGAAATCTATATAAACATACAAATAGTTTTTTTTTAAATTTTGCAAGTTATATATATGAGTTTACGGATATGAAGATTTTTTTTAAAACTTCGATAATTCTTTTTTTTGAGTTTACGGATATACGATGAAAAACAAAAATTTGTTCAGAATTAAATTCCGTAAACTCAAAAAAAGAAATATCGAAGTTTTAAAAAAAGAATTTATTCAGGCATAAAAAAAAAGTTTGTTCATCAGGTAGCATCAACATCAGGTAGCATCAAAGGGCAGGTATCATCAACATCAGGTAGTATCAAAGGGCAGGTATCATCAACATCAGGTAGTATCAAAGGGCAGGTAGCATCAACATCAGGTAGCATCAAAGGCAGGTAGCATCATCAGCAGCCAGCATTGATAAAAGTGTTTTTGTAGCGGTTTCTTTCATCAATCACTTTTTTGTACTGTTCTAACCATTTAGCGTCCAGCATTACACGCTTCACATCTTTGCCAGAAAAATTAGGATATTTTTCAAGCAATGTCTCTTTGTAAAATTTAAATGTTAGGCTTGGAAAAACTTTTTTTGTCAAACTGAATAGATCCAAGATCCATTCATTGCTTTCACAATCATATTCGCAATACTTCTTGATCAGAAATATAGGAATATAAGTCTTATTTTGGGTAGAAAAGAATTCAAGGCCAATATGGTCAAAACCTCCTGGAGATTTACTGTGCGAGCATCCTCCAAAATTATGGAGAATGTAAAACACAAAGTCATGTTCGATTTTGCGAAGATTGGACGACATCTTATCGAATAGTAGCTAGTAGCTAATGATAATGCCAAGAAAGGTTTAGTTCTTATATATAAAAAATGATGTAACGCTGTAACCGTAAACTTAAAATTTACATATAGAAAATTTTAAAAAAAATTTTATAAAGACATAATTTCGTTCAACAATAAACGTATGTCTGGATGAGAATCAAACGCCATAATGCGTATTTCGTTATAAGTTAATAAATATTCTACACCAGGTACTCGAACGTATCCATCTTCTTCAATTTCACCTTTAGTAAAATCAATATTGTAGTCAGAATTTGTAATAACATTCATAAGATAACATATGATTGTTTCAAGAGAACATTTGGTAAATTTACACAAATCTTCCAAAGATGGATATGTATTTAGAATATTTTTTCTCATTTTCAATTTTTGTTTAATATTATCCGACATCTTGTTGACAAAATAATGAAATTTTAAAGCATGCAGAGTAGTATTTATAATTAAATATAATTACATCATTGTAAAGATCTTAACCAATTATACTGGGTATAACGGGTATAACGTTACTATGGGTAATTTTAGTGGTATCTTCATTATATTTCCACTTGGATCTATTTATATGATACAATCTAGTGGTTAATAAACTATATACACGTAGTTTTTGAGGCGAAGAAGAAGATGATCGACATATACTCATAACGGCTTGATGAAATGTGCAAGATATTTGCTTCTGCCATGGTTTTATCGGTTTTTCGTATATGTTACGATTAGACGTCGTTTTCAACTCGATTAAGAATAATAAGTGTGCATCTGGTATGTATAAGACTAAATCACACCGTTTTGTTTGATTGTAAAAGAACGATACTTCTTTGTATACATAACAGGGATAATCTGTATTCTCACCGCAGTGTTTTCTGACGATACTATTTATTTTCTGTAATAGTGACGTAACCGCCGAAGTGCGCAAAGAAGTTCGTAAATCACTAGTTTTATGTATGTGTTTAATTAATAAATTTTGTATACGAGAATGTCTATAAATACCTCTTTTACGGAAATTTATCGTATTATCCGATACTTTATTGGGTTTTTTACTTCTTTTTAAATTAAAATATGAGGTTATTCTTGATTGATTATACATGGTATATCATCGAAATTAAACAGATACTAGTATATATATACAAAATTATCATTGTATATTTATTTTACAATATGAATTTATGCGATTTAAAGGCTAAATTTAATAGTACTACCAAAGTATCAAAGACGCGTAAGACACCAATTGTAAAACGAATCAAAAATGATGAAACATTACGATCAAAAATTAAACTTTCTTATATACAAAACATGCATAGATTGTATTCAACTGAGTTAGTTACTATCAACGAACAATTTATATCCAATAATAATAAACTGGTAGATTCAATGAAAATTACAAATGAACGATCTCATAAGATTTGCATTATCAATTCGTCTATGGGCACTGGTAAATCGACATTAATCAAGCAATGGTGTGAAGATCGTAATGTATTAGTTATAGGCGCTAGAATTACATTTTGTGATATGATGACGACATTATTGAATTTAGAAAATTATCAAACGACAGCAATCAAGCCGTTTTCAGTATTTAAACAACCGAGATTAGTAGTACAATTACAATCTATAATAAAATTTGAGGGTATTTTAACACCAAAGTGCACTTTTACGTGTTCCTACGATTTCTTAATTTTAGACGAATTCGTTAGTATATGTCAACAGTTAATTTCTGAAGTATCAGATTATAAAACTAGAATCGATATCACCAAAGCATTCACTAATCTCATAAACGTTATACCTAATGTAATTATCTCAGATGCTCATATAACCACGCATTATATACGATTTATACAAAATTGTTTAATATGGTCTTGTCAACAAAACCCTAAATATTTCATATTCAATAATGTATACAAACCAAAGTCTCTAGATATTAGATTGTATACAGGAGGCATGTCTATGACACCAAACGCTTATTTAAATTACGTTAATTGCGTAATAAAAAAAGGGAATAATTCGGTGTATAAAATTAATAAGACGATATTGAATATAGAGAAAAAAATTATCATCGAGAATCATTGATTCTTATATACCGTATATAGCTACTTTAGGTCATTCTTATAAAGAATTTGGAGCAGGATTTTGGAAACGAGATTTAGGATACATTCTCTGTAAAAGACTTCAAACTTCCGAACGCGGTATATCTATCATTTGTATAAGTCAACAAGTTGCCAATTTCATATACGCTGCGTTAAGTTATTTGTATCCATCCAAAAATATTGCCTTATTTACGGGAGACGAATGTATAAACGTTGATGCAAAGGAATTATGTGATTCACTGAGAAATGAAGCTGTTTTAAAAGATATTGACGCTTTAATCTACACCAACGCGTTGAGTATAGGTGTAGATTTTAATACTGATGAATGCGCAGATTACACTTTTTTGGTGATACCTTCTACAAAATACTGTTCTTCTATAACTAACGTCATTCAAAGTATAGGTAGAACAAGAAGAATTAAAAATTTATGCATTTATTACGATAATTCATCATTGCCCAATTTGGAGGAATTTGATAGTAAAATGGAAGAAATGTACGAATCGTCAAAATTAATACCACATCACAATGATGAACCGAATTATATCATGAATTATATGATTGGATTATATACTTGCGAAGTCAGTTTAAACGAAAGAACTGATATATTTACAGATGTGTTATTAGAAATCCTAAAGTGTGATTACAACATAAAATCAGTTAAAATTTTAGAGGCGGTCAATAGTACGGATGCATTAATTAGATCTTATACAACTTTAGATATATTTGAACAATACTATACAGACTTTAATTTAGACGAAAATATCATAAACAAATACTTTCAAATTAATTTAAACGATTTGTTTGAATATATTAATTTATCATCATTAAATGATGATTCTCATAAAATAGAAATTATAATACAATTAATAAATTTATTTCAAATCCCGCAATCTTGTTGGAGAGTGTACAAATCTATAAACTGGAAAGAAATGATAAAACACTCTATTTATAGCAAATCTGTTACGATAAAAGAAAGTTCATCATCGGAGTATTTACACAATCTTCAAATTTTAACTAAATGTAAACTATATGAATTATACACTTATCGTCCTCGTAATAAATTATCGTACGATTCATTTATAAAGGTATTTGAATCATTAGATTCAATCATTTTAGAATCAAATGAAAATGCGTTGTCTACATTATACGATTTGACGATATCTAATATTAAAACACCTCACGAAATTTTTGATTTTAACAAACTGACCGATAATTGTATCATTAAAAAATTCGATAAATATTATATAAATGCTATAGAATTAGCCATAGATTTAAATTTATTCATACATAATTTTATATGCTACACTTGAATTGAGTATAGTATTTAATATTTTAAGACAGTTATCTAATGAAAAATTCATACCATCGGTTAATTTTCGAATTTTGCTAGCCATATTCCATATAGCATAATATTGAGATTGTTCATTCGGAACGTTTGGTGATATAGTGGTATTTATGACATGAGTTTTATCTACTGATATAAAGCTATTTGATCCTTTATCATAATTAAGACCGGGTTTCATAAATTTGAAAATCTTTCCTTCTAAATTTATATTTGACGCGTATATATTTGTTTTCACAAATGGTTTATTGATTCTATTAACAATAATTTCAACATAAACGTATTCGTTTGTATTTGTTTGGTAAATTATATGCTGAGTAGATAAATAGCTTTTTAAATCTTCAATTGTAAACCAACTACCAATCATATTTAGATACTTATATATATTTTCATTGGTTATACAAATAGGATAAAAATATGTATCATGATTGTTGTTATAATGAACATAAGGAGGGGTGATCAGTGAATTTAGCTTAGATACTATCATGTTCAAAAAACTAACTCGTATCGGTTCATTTAAATTTTTTAAACGAATATTGTTTAATGATCCGCGATAAAATAACGTATTTGACTTCACAGATCTATATACTTTAGTTTGAAAATATAAATCTAACATAGGATCTGATAATTTTTTAATGTTTTTATTAATCATTTTATCCATATTTCTATAAAATATGTGAGTAATGTATAAATCGACCAACATTAATTTTTGAACGATCATTTTTATTTTTCTCGTTTCAAAATATAAATCATCATTGCAAACTGGCATTTTTGTATACGTAGATATTTCATTAAACAAATCAGCATCATCAATATCAGATGTTGTTTCTCGATTTATGCGATATTTATACACGATATGTAAACGAGGGAGTGTAACGAATAGATAATTTGGATGATTTATAAACAAAATTTTCGTATTATATTGGATGATATTCTTCTTTTTTATTTGGCTGTAATCTATAAACATGATCATATTTTCTGGATAAAATTTTTGACAAAAATTAACATAAGTTTCAACAATATTATTACTATATATAAAATTTTGAATGATTTCCCTTTCCTTTTCGTTCTTTTCCATTTCTATTGCTGGGAATTTTATCATTACTTCTTTTGATGTATCAAGGAGAAATCCAAAAAATCCAAACCGTCTAGCGTACATTTTCATATATCCGATTTCTTTTTCGTAATTAAAAGCATCATCACTATTACGATTTAGCAATTCTTTGACAAAATCAATGACTAATTTGTCATTTTTTTTTATTTAGAATTTTATTATATATATTTCCTAGGGTAAATATACAAGATTGTCCATATTTATGATAAACATGCGGTTTTATAGGATCTTCTACACCAAAATGACTATATGCGTTCATGATATCGACAATTACTCTGTTGCCTTGCTTTATAAACCATGAATATGTATCTGATATATCACCAAAATAATTACTGATGATATGAATTTTTTTCTCTTCTATATTGACGATACAAACCGCATTAAAACCTTCTTCCTGTAACGCTATTGGTATAATGTACATAATACATGAATTAACGAAGAAATCTTCTAATACACGAGCAAATTTATATTTGTTGTAATCAGTCAGTATAGGTATAATTATATGATTATGATTATAATTATATTATTATGAAAAACAAACTTCCGGATCTCAACATGGCGGTCATGTTCAATTATTGAACAGCGCTCTTAGACTATCTTTGGTCTAAAACTGTGCTATTTCATTATGGATTCTTGTAAAGTATTATAATTGAATATTATTGTAACGAATTATTTGCTTTATCTATCTGGGTCTGGATCTAGATCCAGACCTGGATGAATTTACAAGATGTAGATCTAGATCTAGATCTAATCTAAACATAAGCCGATTATAAAGGCTGGATC
>JBCHJU010033313.1:0-24241 GCA_039654505.1 Plocamopherus imperialis | reverse complement strand
TCTCTCTCTCTCTCTCTCTCTCTCTCTCTGTTTCTCTCTCTCTCTCTCTCTCTCTCTCTCTCTCTCTCTCTCTCTCTTTCTTGCTCTGTCTGACTGTCTGTCTGTCTGACGGTCGGTCTGTCTGTCTCTCTCTTTGTCTCCCTGTCTCTGTCTCTGTCCCTCCCCCCCCCCCTCTCTCACTCTCAACCCGTCACAAAGGCCTCAGTAATACCACGTATAATCACTCCTATTAACCACATAGGTATTTCATCAATTCTTACATCTCGTCAACAAATCATGGCTCATATCACACATTATATTAGTAACTACTTCTTGGGTCGTTGCACTAAAGGGGATTTAGCGCAACCATTCATATGTGAAATTGCAATACTCTTAGGAGCATAGAAATATTCGAATTTATTATGATAATGAACATTTGTGTAAACAGTTTTGGAATACCGACATGTTCTTATTTTTAATTTAGGTCCCGATATTGGAAAATTTCAAAACTGGGTTTGCCGAATGTTGTACATAGTTAAATATTGCTTTAGTCTTTTTCAGGGATCAAGTTTTAATACATGTATGCTCTCAAGACGGGGACTATCACTTTTTTTATATGTACATGTATAAGAAATTCGCTAAACACAGTCGACTCCGCTTAATTCGATGTTGGTAGGGGAGAGAAAAAACATCAAGATGTCCGTTGTTCAAGGTAAACGTTGATATATATTATGAAAAACTAGGGTATGTTCCAAAGAAAAAGATCAAGTTAACCGAAAATCAAGTTAAGCAACGTCGAATAAGTGGAGTCGACTGTAGATTCTCAAGGCCCGTCACCACCAATGAATGCCGGGACGTACAGTTTCTATTTCAAACACTTATAAACAAATACATGTAGGTCTACACCATAAAATAGATCTAGAAAAATTCAACAGGCCCAATTTAGAATGAATGCAGTCACAGAGCGTTTGATTGTTAACAAAAAAAATATATATATGAAAGATAACTTTTCGTTCCACTGAGACCTGAATCCCGAACTTACTTATTTACAATGTACTGAGTCCCCTTGACGCTTTGAAGCGCATAAGGCTGTCACAGAGATCTCCATTTTGGCCTGTCTTGCGCCGCCTTTCCCAGGTACCCCCAAGTCCATTTCTTTTCCATCATTTATTGTTTACCAACTGATCCCCTCCATGTCTCTTTGGCCTTCCCCCGTTGTATGACATTTGCGGCACCACTATACATCAAAGGACGCCGCCAGTTGACATGTGCCGCACTACTTTAAACATCACAGGAAACCGCAAGTTGGTAGTTGCGGCACTGTTTTTGGTATTGAACAGTGGTCTCGAATAGTATCGAATAGTAACTTCACTTCAAGCTGAAATCACTCACAATCTCTGTCGTACAGAAAACGGACTGTATCTATGCTGTATCTATCGTGCGTGCTGTATCTATCGTGCGTGTAGAGGTGAAAGAAAACACACACACACACACACACACACACACACAACGAAACGAGTAAAGCTCTGTAACACAACCCCAGCCGAATACATGTTACAACAAAGAAAAGAACAGAATCGACATTGCATCGATTACTTCTCGATTATTGTGAGTGCCGCAAATGTAACTTTTCGGGCCTTTTGAAGAATAGAAGTGCCGCAAATATAAACTTTTAAAATTCACGGTGCCGCAAATGTCAACCTACCCTTCCCCCTCTTCTTTTGCCATGTGGGGTCCATTTGAATTTGAGAGCAGGTTTTGGTACCGAATCGTCTCGCCTCGAGATGAAGAGCGTTTTTTGTTTGTTTTGTTTTTGTTTTGTTTTGTTTGTTGTTTGTTTTCTTTTTGTTTTTAGTTGTTTTTTGTTTTTGTTGGGGTTTTTTGTATGCTTTTTGTTTCTTGTTGTTTGTTTTGTTTTTTTTGTCGTTGTTTTTTTTTTGCGGGGAGGGGGGGGGAGGGAGTTTTTTTTTCGGTTTTTATTTTCTATTTTGGGTTTTGTTTTTTGCTGTTGTTTTTGTTACTTTGTTGTTGTTGTTGTTTTGTGTTTTGTTTTGTTTTTTTGCCTTTGTTTTTGTTTTTGGATTGTTTTTGTTTTTTGCTTTTGTTTGTTTTGTTTTGTTTTGTTTTTATTTCAATACAAGTTCTCTAATCAGTTGCCAAAATAAGTAAATAAAAAACAAACCATGTTGAAACCGTTCATCGCCAAACTTAAAACCCATTCATCGAACACCCACCAAGCTTGTTACTTAATAATGTTTACGAGGACCGCTTTGATTTTGGTGGGTTGAAATCCACTTGTTATAAAATCCTCTACAAGAAACTTTGTCTTTTTCGGAAGTCGATTAACCGTCTCACACAGTGCATCTATATTTCCCCTTTTTTACTTTGCCTTTTTGTCGTTTTATTGGACATCCTGCATAATATTACATGTGTATTACGTGGTCACATTGGCACAGTCGGTTGTGCTTGGGGCTGACAACCAAAAGGTTGGTGGTCCGAAACCCGTCAGAAGCAATGTGATTTTAATCCTTGGGCAAAGTTATTTACACTACTTGCCTTCCTTTGAGGCGCTGCTGTGCGGCTGACGCTCGTTTTTCGGCAAAAAAAAACAAAACAACAAAAAACAAAACAAAACAAAATGACAAATTTTCGTTCGGGGATGAATTGGTGGAGTTTAATTTAATTTTTATTATTTTTTATTATTATTTATTCATTTATTATATTATTATTTATATATTTTTATATCAATAGAAAAAAGCTCACAATATATCACCCTACATATCTCCCCTTTAGCCCAGCAGTCCATGCACGATGAGCTCCCCTTAAAACCAACCTTGAGAGGCACAGTAGGGGGGCCCTTACTCTTAGAGCTGCCATGAGCATCAGGAGGAGCTACAGCGTCGGTCAGGCCAGGACTAATGTCCACCCTCTGTGGAAGAAGACGCGCTCGTGGTCCCCGAGCTGCTGTATGGAGGAGACGGCGGCGAACTTCCGCCGGGACGGGCACCTCGGCCGTTTTCCGGAACCCCGCGACGGCGACTTCCCGCCTATGATGGGCGCGCGTGGGCCTTGCGGCCAGCGGCCCCCAGAGTCGTCCGACTTGGACTCGTCCGGAAACGCCGAGGTCAATTGGGAGACCATAGAGATTCGCTTCCTGCAGTGTCCGGACTCTCCCGCGTCCAACACCAGCCGCGGTCGGGGGCGCTTCAGAGAGCACCGCGCGTCCCGGCAGAAGGAGAGCGACGACTCGATGAACGGGATGAACCAAAACTCGGCGTGCACCCCGCGCGAGCTGGTCCTGTGCAAGCAGACCGTGCGCTTGGAGAAGGTCAAGGTCAGGAACCTCCTGGATAGCAATCGGGAGGTGTACGGGGACCTCAACACCAGCAGGAAGTCCGAGTACGTTCCCAAGGCGGAGGCAGTGCCCATGGCGGTCAGTTCGATCACCGGGTCTCAGGTTAGCGGGCCTTTTGTTCCTCGGACGAACCAGTCGCCCGACGACTCGACGAGGGACTCGTCGGATATCTCCTCCCTATGCAGGGATACTTTTAGACTTCCCGATCGAAGCATTGACATTGAGACGAAAAGACAAACACCATTAGCAGGTGCTCTAGAGCACGAAAACAACGGCCACGTCCCCCACCCTACCGTCAACGGCGTGTCCGGTCCAGAGAAAGATGGAGATAACCCGTCGGATGAGAGAAGTGACAACGTTTCCTTTCTGGATTACTCTTTCACCCTGTCGTCGAGTAGATACAGTCGCAATGAGGGTTCTAATCCCGAGGTTGTTCCTCAAACTCTTGAAGGAAAGGAAGAAAAGAAAGAAGATGGAAACACGGAAGGAAATGAAGAAGGGAAAGAATTAGACGGAAAGGAACAGCCCAGTAACAGCACATACTGTCTGCCGAAAGACGTAATCGATGAATACAAACAGACAGCCATAGACATCTTGCAGCAAAGGAAGCTTCACAACATTAAGAGGATGGAGAAGGAGTCAGAAACATCACTAAAACATGCTCGTACCGGCAACAGCCCTGCGGTCGCTCCAGAGCGTGATGGTCGCAGTCCATGCCCGAAACCGTGTAGCGGTAAAGAGGACCGATTCAACATTCAGCGAGCAAATAACACCCTCTCTCTAAGGAGTCCCAATAAGGCCAGCAGCCCCAGAGGATTCCGCAATAAAAAGGGCCCGGCAGCAAAAATAATCACAGACAGTCCTAAAACGAGACAGTCGACACCCGTCAGAAGGAGAAGTCCCTCGCCGGCAACGCTCGTCCCTCCGGGAAAGTGGTCCACGAGGCGAGAGTCCCCTACCCAATCTAAACCACCGTCAAAGCGAGGTACCTCGCCCCAGTCGGTCAAACAGTTGAAGCGAGAATCGCCCAATTCCGAATTGCTACGCCAGCTTAGAAAGGCCATGACCTCGGAAAAAAGTAAAATCTATGAGACCATGGGTCGTCCGAAGTCGGGGATGCCTGGCTCCAGCTCCAAGTCGTCGCACAATCGTATGACGTGCGAGGACGCCGAGGCGAGGATCAAGACTCCATCCGATTCGGGTGCGCAGGGACATTTTTACGACAACCATGAAATCGCAAAGGCCCTTACTTTTCAATCCATGCTAAATAAATTTTCCGCTGACGCCGCGCAAGACAGCAAGGGGTTTACGGATCGGTTACAGAACCGGCCAATCCCGAAAAATCGGGCGTTGGTCGATGAGGAGACCCGTCACCAAGCAACGCGTAGTAGATCCAGTTCCTCCAAGTTCGGCCGCACAATACTCGGGAGACATGTGCAGAGGTTGAACAGCTTTGAGCCGCCGAGCAGTACGGCGCAGGGACGATTATCGGTTGATGTCGACGTGCTTCCCAGGGACGACGACACCCCCACCAGAGCCTACCACAATCTAGAACTCATGGAAGGTATCCTGAAATCCCCCACTGCCAAGGCTGTGCAAGCGCTTGGACGCTTTTACGAAGCTTCCCAAAACAAGACCACCAAAGCCCGTGTTGAAGACGTGGATATCTCCGTGAATCAAATATTGAGCCAGTACCGCGACATATTCCGTAGAAACGACGTTCCGTCGCCGACTGTCGCCCAAATGAGGCAGGAGGAGGAATATGGCAGCCACGCGTTCGCCGACAAGGTCGCTGAACTTCAACACGCTGATAATAAAGGGGGCATTCGGGGTAGTCCACCAAGTTCCAGCCCATGGGCCACCGAGGAATACGATAGCTTCTCCTTTGGGTCAAAACCCTGGTCCCAATTCATTAAGTCGGAAAAGAACAAACTCTGCTCTGTGGAAACCCGGAGACCCGGGAAAGAAGCTGGCGGTTTTGCCCGCATGATTAAAAATAAAGGAAATTTGTCTTTCACTCCCTCCGCGGTAGATAAGCAGAAACCCTTCGCAAGCACAATGAAATGGGATTTTGTCTCGAAACCTCCCCTAATACGTGACAAAAGGGCGTGCTGGTCATCCTCCTCTCTTGACAATTCTACGAGACCTTCGTCGAGAAGCGCGACTCCAAAGAGCTCGTATCACCAGGTGACTGGTAGATTGAAGACCGGAACAGTATGCACGTCGGAACCGAATCTGGCTGTTCCCGGACAATCGGGCCTTTTTACTTTCTCATCTTTGGGTGCGTCGACGAGGCTGTCTTCAACAAATCTCTTTGCAGAGACAGCAGCTTCCTATCGATCACCAAGAACGGATTACACTCCTTACTGGTTCCAACTGACGACGAGTTGCGACAGGCGAACAGCTTGCTCGTCCTCTTCTTCTCTCGAAAGTTCTTCCAGGCTTCCCCGCGGCAAAGTCACCCCAAAGTCGTCACCGTCTAGACAGGTTTTGAGAATTCACTCGTGTCCCAGCCAAGAAGAGTCGATGGCGAGTGACGAGAAGGATCGCGGAGCAGGCACCTCGTCTTCTTTGGAGGGCTTCACGAAGCTTTCCTCTGGCAACTTTGTCCACAAAACTGCAAGCTCCGTACAGCTGCCAAGATTGAACCGACTGAGTCAGTCATTGCGGTCAATTGCTAGTAAGGAAAGACCTAAACTTAATCCCTTATGTACCTCTGTGGAATATCCAAAAAACACTCGCCCGACACAAAAAGGTTCAAGTCCTTCTTCAAGTCAGTCTCAGTCTATACGTAGAAACGAAAATCGGGACAAAAAGACCCCATGCAATGTTAACAGATATAATAAGCCTATGCCGAGTTTACAATCGAAAGTATTATCTTCACATGGAAGCCAGTTCCATTCGCTTCCAAGTAGCACAGAAGAGGACAACAGTTATTCCTTACCATCCAATGGAAAGGTGAGGAAGCCGCCATCCGAGAGCAGAACACACTGGAGTACCAATTCTGCTTGTGAGAGGCTTAAAAACTTGTCTCTTTCGCGCATGCTCCAAAAGACCTTGAGTCTGCCTTCCGGTAGGGAAACTCCCCCAAATTTTTCGCCTGGAAACTCGAAAGTGAAGGCTACGAGTTCAAAGAGAGCACTGGGACCAAAACCGTACCCTAATCCATCAAAGGCGACAAAGTTGAGCGAGAAACAATTGGCCTGCTTTTCGCTTTCCTGCATGGAGAATTGCTCCACGGTGACAGGCCCCAGGGGCATCCCGCCGAAGGCAACGAAATCTGCACCGACATTCAATTCAGTCACGCCCAAGGCTTCTTCGAGCCACATGCTGAGGTCTTTGCAAAATCAGACTTCAGACATTGATTGGTCGACTGTTCCCGAGTCGAGCGCCGCTTTTTCAAGAGAGACAAGCGAGGGCATCACGTACTCGAGAATTGAAGAACATGGAAGTGATAAAGATCTCAACGGCGTGAAGCTAGAGGAAACATTCGCTTATGGTGGAACCGTGTCAGAAGCCTCGAAAATCGCCTCACAAGGATGTTGCCCGAAGAGCTGCGAATGTGATAAGAAACAGGCTGACCATGTATTTCACCAAGACACTGCCAACAGATACGACACCCCACTGACTTTGATACAAGTACAAGTGCCATCTCTGCGGACAGAAAACGTCAGGGGCATAGAAATTGAAGACGGCGTCAGCAGCATCCTCAACTGGGGTGGTAAAAGGTTCGAAATATCAAAAATCAAAGAAACGTACTTGGGGCATTGCAAAGCACCTCCTAACCACCAGTTGACGAGAACCCATCCATCGGCAATGGCTGATCCAAAAGACACTTCCAAAACAGAGAATGTTGAAACAAATGATGGGCCCTCGCTGCCTTGTAACGAAAGTGATACTGAGAACGTGGAAGGGATGAGCAATTCCTTCTCCGAAGGGGCTATTGAAGATCTTTCCTCCTTTTCGCAATTGCCACAAGTTGATAAAACGAGTCCTGATACACCTGAAAGTGTCGGGAACGAGCCCGTGAATCAAAGGCAATCAATGGGGAGCTTATCCAAACCACCTTCGAATGAATTAGATTCCAATGATGCGAAAGAGACTGACGAAAGCTACGTTCCATCCAGCTCAAACTCGCATTTCGTTCACCCTAAGTTAGAGGATACAGGAGAGAAAGTAATGGCGTGCCCATCCCCTAAGAGACGAAAGATGACGAATGCACCGAACAGTAAAAAAGCGCTGGAAAAAGCCGTCAACACCTACCTCAGTCTCAACATGCATTCCACTGACGCTGACGTCTGCAAACGTCGCGATTTCCCGAGACGCCACAGTTCGATGCCAAGGTTAAGAAATCAGGAACTCGAGACACCGCCCAGATCATTATCAATGCCTGAGACTACAACGACGCTTTCAGTGGAGAATTCCATTAAACTTGAGCTCCCAGAGTCAGCCACCTTGAGCCAAACCGACTCAAAGAAATGCGATCACAATACCGCTACCACAACCCTCGACACTGACGCCAGCGAGACATCCATAGAAGGGTCGAGCAAATCTACGAGTGGCGTCATAAGTAAGGTTGTGCGAAAAACGTGCCTTGCGATATCGCAAGGGAAACAACAGCGTCACCATGGTGTAACAGCCAACGATACTGCTGCCGAGTCAAAAGTAAACCCAGTGTCTAGCAGATCTGCACACGAGCTTTCCCTGCAGTACGAAATATCCTCCGACTACTCAGAATGGAATGAGCCAAATGTAAAAGCAGAAATGACTGAAATTGCTGAAAGTGCATCCATCACTGCATCCAATACTCTCAGTAAACGTGACACATCTCAACGCTACACGACAGTTACAAGCTCCAACAAAACAGTGACGACCGAAACAACCCGCGAGGGCTCTGAAAACGTAGAAGCGGCTAAAGAATGGCAAAAAATGCAGAGGTTCCTCGATGACGGCGGAGAGTTCCCCGCTGATAAAGACTTGAAACTCGAACTAGGTTTCGAAAAAGGTCGCCAATTATTTCACAGCGGAGAGCGTGTTTTTGATCCAAGACTTGAGTGGTATCCTAGAGTGACAAACACCGATCAGGGAAAAGGAATCCTCCAATCACAAGCTTTAAGGAGTGGAAGGCTGATGAATAACTATGACGACCATCTTGTAACACCCCACCATGAAGTGGACATCTCATCTAGTGAAACATTTGCCAGTTTAAAACCTTGTCAACGGCATCGCTTGCACAAAACATCGAATAATGAAGTAGAGCGAGTAGATTTACCTGATACTTCAAGGAGAATGATTGAGAGGCATCATGATTTTTATGTTGAAAATTTTACCGCCAATGTTTTAGAACAAGAGCGATTTCTCAAATTACCGTTTAATGCTACACACTTGAAGTTTTTGAGCAAAGTTTCAATATGTACACATTTATTACCCAAAGCTGAAATGTCCCTCAAAAAAACTTTAACCGGAAATGAGGAGTTTTATGGCAAAGATAGAAATGACATTGAGATTTCAAGAGGAGATAAGGAAAGAAGATGTGTTCAACGCATGTTGCCGATAGAAGCAGAGGAAAAGCATACTGAGAAAAAAGAAACGTACACTGTTCCAGAAGTTGCAAATTGCATACCGTTTCAAGCTTCGGGATCCAACTGTGTTAAAACAAAACAACTCAAAATACCTACTTCAGAAGAGGAAGCAGGGGAAACAAGTAAAAGAACAAAATGCACAACTTGTTTGAAAAAATACAACGAAGAGGCTGAGGGAATAGCTGAGCCCGCAAGAGAAAGACTTCTTCAAGTCATGGATTCAAGCGGTTGCTTCATTATCGATCCGATCGTGGAGAGACAATTGATGAGTCATCAATTTCGATGCAGATTTAGGAAAATCAACTTTGTGCATCCTTTGAACGGAATCATGCCACCCCTTTTGCTAACGACACCTGACTATTTGCCTTTATGGCCTGTTAATCCTGACCCTGACGATGATTACGGAGGCGAACAAAATAATTATTGTGACGCCCAAAGCAGACCTGATGATTTTGACTACGGTGCCCAACCTGAGGTAATCATCATCACGGTTGAAGAAGGCAACGCTTTGCCGTTTTACCTACCGTCTCCCCCTATGCAGTTTATCTTTCTCAACTCTGACCAAGGCATGCTAGAAATGTCGATGCCGCACTGTCCCAACATGTGGCATGGTTCTGTGTATCCCCAAGAGACCACAGGAATCCCCTCTCATGACAAACAGAGCTACAGCAGCTGCAGTGGAGACGAAGGAGACCTACGATGTCATTATGCCTGCGCACATTCCCAAGACGTTCCATATTGCGACGATTTTGAGATTGTGAGTGTGCTTCCTGAAAACTGCTTTGACTATAGGATTGCAGCCTCATGCAAATCATTACATTCATCAGATACTAGTGAAGATAGTACCGTCGGGGAGAAGGATTCCGAGGCCTTTAAGGATAGTGATGAGGGCACTTCAATAAATAATCAACAGTGTCTTTTCCTTTCGGACCAGACGATACAAAGTCAAAACTCCATAAGAAAAGAAAGTGGCAAAATGTCAACGCGACAGTGTCAAAACACCCAGCACGATTCTGCACTCTCGAATGAAACAATAAGAATCTCAACTAGAGACAGCTGCAAGATCTGCTGTAAGTACTGCCACTGCGAAAAAGTCAACTGTGAGTGCTGTATTCCGTTCACACAGAAAACGAACAGTCTAGACTCCGTGGACAAAAAGTACTTTGGCATCCACGAAGAGGCCTCCTGTCATCCCAATAGGGAGACCCTTGCAGAGGAGACAGATTATACACCCCAGAATGAGCATCTCGATGGAAGTTCATATAATGTTGCCAATGTGGAAGACCACGTCAGTTGTTTTCAAACACAAAAGATGAGCGAGGTAAACTTGGCACATGGCGGGCAAGATGGCAACAGAATTACAGGTTTATCCACAACTCAAATACGCCTAGAAAACATGCCTGTTGATATCACCCATTTTCTATCCTGTGATGAATATGAAGTGTCTCTTGCAGCTGCCATGAAATTTTTGGAGAACAATGACCCCGATGACAATCCACCTTCCAGCAGTTGTGAGAATCCTGAAAACAATTTACATTTCATGCCTGACACATTTGCTTTCACCGTAATCGATGGAGAACAGAATAGCCATGACTCAGATAATTCTGGTACAGCGTCTTCGCGTTGTAATTTTCCTTTTCAAAACAAACTTTCTGATGTACATGGCAGCAGTCAAAAGCGAGGGAGAGAAGAAGGTGGATTAACTTTGTCGCCTGGAAATGAAAACACTCAAACCATTGACTCTAAAGTTGTGCACAACATAGCCACGCCCTGTGAAGAATTGGATGGGATAAATGCTCAACATGAGCAATGTGAAATAATAAGCAGTGCAAATCTTGATCAAGAAAAGTTCACTCGTGCATTGCCTGTACATTTGATTGTCCCTTCTCAAAGCAAAAGCTCTGATGTCAAGGACCAACTTTCCCCACTGTCTGAGTCAGAATCATCACATCAGTTCTCGGACGCCACCACTTCAAAATATACCCAAAGCCAATATGGTACAGATGCACCCTTGGGAAAAGCAGACACCCGGAATCCCTGCAAAAATAAAAATGTCATATATAAGAAAATGAAAAGCTATGCCGAGCTCGCTGGTCTCAAGGCCACTCATACAGTAAGAAGCGCAGATGTCAGGGTATGTGCTCCATCCGAATTGTTGTCAGAAAAGATATCTAAGCCAAAACGCGTAAACGGCCAAGCAGTTTGTAAACCAATGGTTTGCTCTTGCGGGACTGAATCGGATAAAAAAGAAACCAATGATCTCCACGTGAAGAATGGATCATCTACAGGAACACCAAAGTTACGTAAAGCCGAGGTGAGACCATGCGAGATGAGGCCTGCAAACGTCCCCGAATCATACCCAGCATTGCCATGCAGGCGGAAAGGAGCAGGTGGGGGAAGCTGCAGAAGATCTTCCAGTGCGTTTGATATTGAGGACAGATTTAAAGATGTCAATAAACTTACAATGAGAGAAAGATATAATGCAGATCATGCCACCAAAGGAGTGAGTCCGAAAATGAAATGTTTCTTTCGGAATCTATCTTCCCCTCCGATTCGCAGATCCGATGAACCTCGAGTACCCGTTGTCTATAACTCAAGCTTTTCAGAGACAGTTAATGGAAGACAGAGGTGTAGGGACGAGCGAAAAAATTCTGAAGTAGACGGAGGATCAGGTACGGAGAGATTGTCAAACGACCATACCGCCAAGAGAAGACACTTACCTTTTGAATGCATCTGTAAGAGGGAACATCTTTACGAATATATCGAAATGGATTCTATTTCTGTCAGAGGAACAGCAGAGCCTGATAGAACAAACGATTACTGTGGAAAAGCCCATTCGAAACATAATCCTGGAAGATGCCGAGCGAAACGTCCGTCAAATGAAGATCATAGGTGTTCATGTCTGCACCATCACGGTAACTTGGAACCTGGAAATGCATCCGGTTCGCCAAATACAATGCAGACGTTAGACCCATTCTCTAAGAAACGGGTAAAGTTCCTCAATTCCCGCAACAGCACAAGCGGGCGTGAGAAAGCCTCCGGTGCTCACACATCCGTTCAAAAACCACACCAATATTATAAAGCAACTAGTAGGAAACATGAAAGAAACCAGTTGATGAAACATAACAAAAGGATCATTTTAGACAATACAGGGACGTTTGGGAAAGACGTTATTGCGGATAAGAAACCTAGAAATATTGACTTATCTACGCGCTTGAAGACTTTGGTTCATCCATCGCAAAGGGCCTGTCACAAGAGCATGCGTCATATTCAGAAGAGCAGAAATGAAGATCGCGATTTCCTGTACATGCCAGACACCATCCCTCAAAAGTGTAACTTAACGTGTAGAGGTAAAACCAGGAAATCTGGTTCAACCAAGACGTGCTGTCCCTTGTGTCGAGAGCAAGACGGTAAAAACTTAATTCGACTTTATCATGGTCGGAGTGAAGAGAAACTTCGCAACAGTTACACAGAGATAGCCGAGTCCACCGACTGTGGCTCGTGTTCGGACACCTGTGGCGACATAGGCAGTCTTGTAACGGAAGTTGTCAACAGTTCCTCGTCTTTGATCAAATCAGGTCAGCATGGCGAAAGGACAATCAAAAGGCAGACTCGACCGGCGCCGCATTTCTCAGGGGAGCACGAGGAGGTCGCGAGGTCTCGAAACGATTCGATGGAATCCGAGGGAAAAGGACTGAAAACGCTGTTAGCTTCTTGTCTCGTGACTGCTCTTGAAAGCGTTCTTAAGAGACGCTCTGTCTGGCAAAGAGGTCCAAACCGATCTACTCATTTAAAAAGATTGGCCAACAACCCCCCTAGCCGCCAGAAACATTTGAGCAGAACGGATCCGGATGCCTACAATTATACGTCTGGAGTCGGATGGGATACGAATACGTTGGCACAGGTCAGTCCCCTTCCAGCTGATGACCGAAGCAAGCGCAGCATTTCCATCAGCGAGGATGAAAAGACAAACCACAAAGGTAAGTACACTATTGATGCCTTCGAGTCCATCGCTCTGTCCACCACGAATGCCATTAACCACGTGCAGCTCCACAACCTCCCACAATATAGCGAGAGTGACATTAAAATAACACACCATAAATCTCTCTCGGATGACGAGCTGACCCCCAATGATGGTAACCGGCCGTGTCGCAAGTGCTGCAAGTCTGACGCTGACATCCTTCACAATACATATCAAAGCAATCCATTGCCTGTCGTCGCGAAAAGCTCACACGTCACCGACACACATCAAAGCAGTAAGCAAGACTCAAAAGGTGAATGTGAAAGTTTGACCTTAAATTTAGTAAGCATGCCCTCCAGCAATGGATCCATCGATACATTCCTTTCATCTAGAGACAAGTGTCGTGATATGACACCGAATAAGCCTGAGCATCCCTTTGCGATGGAGGAAGGCAACGAAAGCCCTAGGTGTAAACAAACGTGTAGGTGTTCTTTATCGGAGGGAAACTTATGCCTGGGACACCAGCCAACATTTACCCCGTTGACTGAAGATGAACCTGGGCACACCGACAGAAATCTCCCACACAGTTTGAACAGCTTGGAGATCCCCACAGCCGATGAGATTTTCAATTGGAAGAGGAGCCCCCAGCCCCTGCAAGCAAGGCTTGTTGACTTGAGCAGTGCACTGCAATTTCCCTTTTCTTCTTGGAAAAACAGCCTGGGCGAGGATATCGGAAAAACGCACGAAGCTACTCCCGACCAGACTGAGTCTGTTCCGCAGGAGTCAGGCACTACTTGTGATTCAAAGATGACGGAGTCGCAGGAACCTGACCATAATTCTTCACAAGCCAATTCAAATGTCCTAGAATGTTGCACCGCCTCTATTCAACGCACAGGAGTGGAGCAAACCCCAATTAACGACTTAGATAACATTCTAAATGTACGCCCCTTAAATGAGCACGATGGCTTTACAGAGGTAGATACAAATCCTTCAAAGGATAATGCAATGTTCAAAACTAAAGAGGTGCCATCGATTGTCGATGCTGAAAAAAAATCGATTTGCACGTCAACTGATTCAATATTGAGAGATCAGAATGTGGAAACTGTCTCAGAAAAAACAACGAAATCCATAAATATATATGGGAGAGATCAGTGTTTGCTATCAAACAGGACCGATGCAAGTGACAAGGATGGTGAAAGCATGCAGTTACAAGAGCTTAAGACAGCCAATATTCTTGAGGAACCTCGTGAGAATTCCTCACCAGAAAATGTCTGCGATGAGTCAAAGATTACACCATTGTCAACGTCACACAGTGAAGAGATGCCAACCAAAGGATCACAACTGTCCGGGGAGTCAGCAGCAGCAGCAGTATCTGAATGTGACAGTGCAAAAGACGATTTCAGTTTCGACACACAAATTTGCTTCAAACGAAAGGACTGGGACTTTGGGGTTATTATCACGGCATTAAAAAACGAATGCCACAGTGAATGCAACGCGTCAACTGTAGAAAAACAATCATTCACTTCTAGAGAGGTACCTAATGAGGATGGTGGCGGCCTGTCAGTCAGAGAAAAGGACGAACATATCCGAGAACTGGAGGATCCAACCGATTTGAAAACAAAAGCTGACAAAAACCGTAAGCATGCCACAACAAACCACGCTTTGAGTGAAATTTTACAAAGAGAGAACACGCAAACCACGCATGATAAAAGATTATGCAAATCGCTTAGCTCTCTTCATACAGAAAGCAATATTGTGTTGATGTTAAATAATGCAAAGCAATTGGTTGACAAAGAATGCTGTGCAACTTTGTCTCACGTTTCCAAAGACACCGATCTTGACTTGAACGACATTAGTAACGCTCTTCAAGTGACGCCAAAATTTGAGAAGCAGCGGTCGTCCCGCCGATCCCTGAAAAGCTCTCGTGTCATCAAGGACACGCTGGATCAAAAGCGTCGTCGTTGCCAGCCATTAACACGAGACTTTTCTAAGGCGTCACAAACATCAGGACACAGTCGTGAGCGAACCATGACACTCTACTGTTGTAACTCGCCAACGCTGACGCAGGGCAATTGGGAACAATCAATAATTGACGACTGTTGGGACCCCTCCTCCGCCCACGGTATGAGTGAACTTAAGTTGAAAGACGTCAGCGGAGAGCAATGGTTGCGCCAGGAACAGTGCAACCAAGAAGCTAAGGAACAAAAGTCAATAATAGAAGAGATTAGTCATCCACCGATGGTCGCCGGGTCCAGAGAGCATTCGATGTCGAGGAATGGTCAAAGAATAACGCAGGGAAGCGCTGAGAATCATCCCTTGGTGGGGGACATTTCCATACCTCCTTGGACAGTGAAACGGCAGGATGTCCCAGTGACAAAGAACAGCCAAGAATATCAGGGGGTGAAACACATACCCCACCACACACGTGCGTGCCAGGGGAACGATAAAGATTCAGATATTTTGGAAAACATCTACCATTCAATGACACTGACACATGGGAGTGGCGAGATTGCAACGACGCAAGGAGGAAGCCAACATTCGATGACACCTGAAAATGACGGAAAAGCAAAAGAAAGTCAACATTCGATAACCCCCGAAAATGATGAAAAAACAATAGGGAGTCACTATTCGATGACACATGGAAATGAAGAAAAGATAATTGGGAGTCAGCATTCTATGACACTTGAAAGTGATGGAAAAACAATTGGGAATCAATATTCGATGGCACATGGTAATAATGAAAGGGCAATGACACATGTAGAACGCGAGCCTTCAAAAACAAATAGGTGTGACGAAAATGCAACAACACAGGGAGGGAGTCTGCATTCGACGATCCATGAAAATAATGAACAAACAATAGTGAGTCACCATACGATGGCACATGAAAAAAAGGAAAAGACGATACCGAGTCAGCATTCGGTGACACATGAAAACAATGAAAAAACAATAGGTAGTCAGCATTCTAAGACACATGGAAATGATGAAGATACAATGGGGAGTCAATATTCGATGAGACTCGGAAATAATGAAAGGGCAATTACACATACAGAATGTGAGCATTCCAAGACATATAGGTGTGACGAGAATGCAAACGAACAAACATTAGGGAGTCAGCACTCGATGGCATGTGAAAACAATGAAAAAGCAATAGGGAGTCACCATTCTTTCACACATGAAAACAATGAAAAGACAATTGGGTGTCAGCATTCTATAACTAGTAGAATTAATGAAATGACCATTGGGAGTCAGCATTTTATGACACTCGAAGATGATGAAAAAACAACAGGAAACCAACTTTCCATAAATGGGAGTCAGAATTCGATGACACTTGAAAATAATGAAAAGACAGCAGGGATCTATCATGGGGTGACCCTTGAAAATTATGAAAAATATATGACACATATAAAAAGTCAGCATTCAATGGCATGCGAAAAGAAAGGAGGCGCAATACAGTCTACAGAGAGCGAGCATTTGATGAAACAGGATAATGGTCAGAATGAAATAGCTCCAGTAGTCATTGATCAATCAATAGCACACGAAAATTATGGAAAGTACATGATAAGTAGTTTTCATTCTATGACACAAAATTTGTATGAAAATACCGCGCTACTAGAAAACAATCAGCATTCGATGACATATCAGGACGTTACAAATTTCACGTTACTTGAAAGCTTTCCATATTCTATGACACACGAGGATATTGAAAATAGCATGCCACAAGAGAGCAGTCAGCATTCTTTGACACACGCGGATATTGAAAATAGCATGCCACAAGAAAGCATTCAGCATTCTTTGACACACGAGGATATCAAAAATAGCATGCCACAAGAAAGCAGTCAGCATTCTTTGGCACACAACTATTTTCAATACACCATGTTGCTAGAAAGCAGTCAACATTCTATGACACATGGGGGTTCTAGAAATACTACGCTTCTGGAAAGCGGTCCACATTCCAAGACACATCGGGATTTTAAAAGTACGGTAACACAAGAAAGCAGTCAGCATTCTATGACACTTGAGGATTTTAAAAGTACAACACTGCCAGAAAGCAGGCAACATTCTATCACGCCTGAGGATTTTAAAAATTCCATGGAAGCTGAAAATGGTCAGAATTCAATCATACTTGGAGATTTTCAAAGCACTTTGTTAGACGAAAGCAGTCAGAATTCAACCATATTTGGAGATTTTCAAAATACTATTGCAGATGAAATCAGTCAGAATTCATTTATACTTGGGGGTTTTAAAAATACTATGGCAGATCAAAGCAGTCAGAATTCAATAATACTTGGAGATTTTCAAAGTACTATGACAGATGAAAGCAGTCAACATGCTATCACACAGGAGGATGTTCAAAATGCCATGGTAGATGTAAGCAGTAAGCATTCTATCACACATGAGAATGTTCAAAATGCCATGGTAGATATCAGATGCCAGCACTCTGTGACGTACGAGGAGGTTGAAAATTCCATGAGGCCTGAAAGTCATCAGCGATCAATCGGACATGGAAATTGTGAGAATGCCGTGGTGCATGACAACAGCGGGCATTCAATGACACGCGGAAAAAATGAGGCTGCCACGGTGAAAGACAGAAGTCAACACTCAATGGCCCAAGACGGCAGTCATCGTTCGATGATAGAAAACGGTCATCTTTCAATGATAGAAAACAGTCATCGTTCGATGATAGGAAACAGTCATCGTTCGACGGTTGAAAACAGTCATCGTTCGACGGTTGAAAACAGTCATCGTTCGACGATAGACAACAGTCATCGTTCGATGATAGAAAACAGTCATCTTTCAATGACAGAAAACAGTCATGTTTCAATGATAGAAAACAGTCATCTTTCAATGATAGAAAACAGTCATCGTTCAATAATAGAAAACAGTCATCGTTCGACGGTTGAAAACAGTCATCGTTCGATGATAGAAAACAGTCATCGTTTGACGGTTGAAAGCAGTCATTGTTCGACGATAGAAAACAGCCATTGTTCGTTGAAAGAGGGCAGTTCTCATCGAATGGTTCCAGGGGCCAGACACGATTCAATAGCGCAAGAATGCACTCATCATACGACGATAGGAGAAGGTATACATGATTCGATGCTAGACAATGACATCAAAGATGATGCTCGCATGAAGACAGCGAAAAGTGTTGGAAATAATTATTGGAAGTCACGGAGATGCCATGACACTTGGCTTGCACTGGAAAGTTATGGAAGTTCAATGGCAAAGGAAAACTCTGGTCTTTTAGCCAGACAAAATTGCCCAATGCTATCAATAGACCATGAAAACAGAGGCGGCGAGAGATTACCCTCAGTGTCACGGGAACACAATGATATGTGCATCCGGAAGGAAAACGATAAATTTTTTATGGAACTGGAAGCTGGTAATCCATCAATGACCAAAGATTCGGCCGAGACGGCAATGCAAAACAGTAGTGTAAATCTGAGGAGGCAGATGATAAGCCACTTTTCCCCATCAATGGATAGTCCCGATCAGTTCTCGGGAACAGGGGGCCGTGAAATATCCCTTACACAAGGAATCAATAAGAATATAAGGCCTGGGGAACTAACTGAACTATCGCTGGGACAGGAAAGAGACGAGGAGCTGGCTGCGTTGAATCGTCGTAGGACAGAGACCCCGGCACGAGTGCAGAACATGCCCCCGGAAATACCAAAGCTGGAGGATCAGAGACAGGCAGACAAGCATGAGCTGTTAACCAGTAAAATGAGAGGGGTGTCCATGAAACTGGGAAACGAGGGACCAGTAAGAGATCATAACCCTGAGCAGCCAATTGCAAGTGGAACAAACACGCCAAGAGGCACCTGGTTACCCGTCGTAACCACGAAGGCTCTATCGGAAAAGACTCCAACGCTCCCTGCGTTAAAAGAACATGGTATGACGAGGATAAACGGCCGTCAAGAAACAGCACTGAGCCTTCACGGGCTGAGGTTTGCACAAAGGCCTTCAACCACGGAATTGTGGCACGCGCAATCGGTGGAGCAGCAGCCGTACCGGTTACCGCTAAGTAGTCAAGAGAGTCCGAAGCAGCCGTCGGCAAACGAATATGGTGGGGTGCCTCTGGGGCAAAGAAGTGAAAAGCATACCGTGGAAGGCCCGGAAAGACAAATGATTTGTGCCATAACGCCAAGTGGGGAAGAGGAAATGGGAGAGCAAGCTAACTTTACACTGAAAGAAATGAATCAAGCTAACGCTACGCTGAAAGAAATTTTAATGATACCGGAGAATGATCAGCATTCGAGTCATTACAGTCACGTGATGTGGCCGAGAAGTGAACATCCGGTAGCACAGAGCAGGACCAGGCTGCGACAAAGGGTGCAGGAGAACCTTGACGGGCCGAACTTCTTGGTAGAGAGGGGAAATGACCGTTCGGATAAAGAGAACTTTGCTGAGTCCCCAGAGAAACTGGAAAAGCATGAGCAGCAGCTATTCGAGTGGGGACACGTCATTTCAAGGAGCTTCGATTATCCAAATTTATACCCCAAACGACCCAGCTTGAACAGACCTTATGGGAATTCCACAGCTCTCCCACCTTTAACTCGGTGCGGGAGTGAACATGGAAAGTCAGAGATGAACAGCTTCAAAGAGATACGGGAAAGAGATCAATTGGCCTTCAGCCCAGAACTAAGACATTACCGGCAGGAAGAGAGATGCATCGACCCACTACCACACCAAGAGCAGTCAAGAACAGAGACTAACAGTCGCACGATGGAACTGGGTGTAAAAAGCGACGACAGACGGCCACGCATTCGGGAGTTTTTCTCTCGGGTGCCTTTGACACAAGCCAGCCATAAAGGTTTAAGGCGTGAAAAAATAAAAGACCCATCCTCCGTAGAAAGCATCGAGTTCCCAACTCTAAACGATAGCCTCCAAGGGCAGCTGGTGTTGTGGCCGGAACCCGTGAAAATACCAGCCAGCCCTTCCACTGTCTTTGCCGGCTCAGACTGCGTCGATGAGCCACCGTTTATCGTGGACACCTTTGAGCACTTGCCTTCCTCGAGCCGGACACTACTAGAATTTGTGGAGCAAAATAAAGCGCCTTCGCGAGAGTATTGCCAGTCTCCAGTCTCCAATGCCGGGAATACGTCAATGTCTTTTCAGAGACGTGTCAATCAATCAGTGACCCTCATTGACCAGCCTTCGCTCGGGGAAGAGAGGCAAACCAGCGGTAAGGAGGACACGCTTGGAAGCGTCCATGCAAATGAGAAGCTCAAAGACACCTTGAGCTTGTCTTCCCTAGCGCATCCCATGACGACAAAAAGTCCATTCATGCCAGATGCGATGGTAGTGGACGGACATGATACTTCTTTGAAAGACCCCAGGACGCATCATGAGTTGATGACTTACGAGCCACTTGGTCTAAGGATGAACACTCTTTCTTCGCGTGAAAAGCACAAATTGTCTGACGAGTTTCGCCATACACCATGTAAAGCTTTAAAAGTAGCTCTGGCATCCACACTCTCGCTGGAAAGGAAAGAGGCGATGCAACGGAATAGGAAAGACTCATTGCGTCATATTCGCAGGCAAGTTGGTTTTCAGTATCGTTTCCATCCGTTTAGAAATGAGATGAGGCCGTGCCAACGCTCGAGGATGAAACAACCCAAACATAATAATAACAATATGCCACCAGTAAATGCCCTTTCGGAGATGGCTTCGATTATACAATCCTCCGATGCAAGACGCACATCGATTCAACAGGATAATCAGACGAACACATTGTCTCCCTTGCTTCTTGAGCGTCACGACAGAAGCTGTCATAGCAAAGACGCCCCCCTTGGCAACCAAGCCTTTATGTCTCATGGCAAATGCGCTTTTGGATTGCATACGAAAACTGAGGGCCTCTTGAAAGACAGCCCCTGTGCAGCCAGGCTCATTGAAATTTCCTTGGAACCTAATCTTTCAAGCCAGCGTCGTGAGAAAGAGAATTTCTTCGTCCCAAAATGTTCTCTAGAAGAAAACAGAGCTTTACCTTCAATGGAGGAAATGAAAGAAGCAAGAGATGGGAGGAGGATCACAAATAAGGTCATCGCCCCTGCCTCTGAGAGGGTCGGACAAGGAGGAGAAGACAGCGATCCGACTATTATTTGCCGAGTCACGGATCTACATAGCAGGCAGACTTGCAGCAAAGACTCGAGGTACAATAATTGCGCTTATTCTCAAGTTCTTGATGACTCTACGCAAGATAAAGAAAGTGCAGTAAAGTCTCAAAATGAAAACATCGAGCTGGATAATCATGGAATAGGCCTCCCTTTGAACCATTCTGCAAAACATCCCAAGATTACCTCTATTTCGTCCAATCTCTACCTGCAAAGAAAAGAAATCGACGGCGAAGGCGTCAGCGCGAACGATAAAGCCGTAACGCCCCACGACAATGCCAAGCTGAGCGAAAGTCTGAGCGTGAGCGCATCGCACGACGTGTCTGTGAGGTCGCGACTGCACGTGGCGAGCGGAACGAACTCGTGGAGCCTGCCAACCTCTCACAACAACGCCAAAGCGAGGCAATCCCGGCACAGCAACAACCAGAAGTCGACCAGCTCTTGGAGCGTCGACAGCTCCCTCCGCTCGGACGGCGGACAGCCCTCCCTTCCCGTCCAGATGGAGGAAGGGTCACTGCGGGACATCGTCCACAACTTCATGGCCAGCGAGCCCAGGCCCGTGGAGCTAGCGGTTGACGTGTATCCGCTGCCCTCCAGGGAGGGGGGTCAAGGCCACGGCGGCAAGGAAGTTGCCGGAGGTCACGCCCAGAAACTGGCCATATCAGGCCCGCTGATGAACCTCAACGTCCCCGTCGTCCACCTCGGCTGCAAGCGGCACCAAAGCAACAAGGTCGCACTCGGCTCGACGCCTTCGACGTCGAAATCAGGCCAGACCAGCTCGGAACACCAGCACCAGAGCAAGGGTGCTTCCTCCGCCGCCGAGGTCCACGCGGCCGGCTGTAGCCGGAGTCCCACGAGGAGGCGCGTCCTCTTTCAGGATTACAGCAAGGCGCCTGGAGTGACGGTCATTCATAAATCGCAAGGGGAGACAGTTCTGAGGACAGGTCGACTTCCCCGTGCCACCGGCCCAAAGGATGAAGGTGGTGACGTCACCACCACGCAGGCGCAAGTACAGGCACAAGTCTTTTCCAACACGACAGTTTCTCCTCCACAAAGGTTACGTTCCATAAGCAGTTTCAAAAGTAAAATGAAAAAAGTGAAGAAAATGTTACGCTTTCACTAACGGGTGAAGAAAACGACTGATATTGTTATACAGAATGAATCTCCTCAACAATAAGAATATTATGGAGTTGGCGAGTGGCTTCTTTTAAAAGAATTTCTGGATTTGGGTTTTAACGTTTTTTCCTTGGGCTTTTTGTTGGCTTTTCGGTTTTCTTAGATTTATTTTTTGTTTTGTTTGTTTGTTTGTTTTTGTTTTGTTTGTTTATTATTATTATTACTATTATTATTATTATTATTATTATTATTATTATTATTATTATTATTATTATCATTATTGTTGTTGTTGTTGTTGTTGTTGTTGTTGTTGTTGTTGTTGTTGTTGTTGTTGTTGTTGTTGATGTTATTAATATTACTTGGTGGGGCTTATTGTTATTGTTTTTCGTTGTTGACTTTTGATTTGTTATGTCGTTTTGTTTTCTTTTTGGTTTTTGTTTTCTTTGATTTTTATGTTTTTAAAATTATTAAATTTTTATTGTTATTGATTATAGTTTTAATTTTTATTTCTAAGATAAGATAACCCAAACATGGCTCATTATTTCAAGGATTTTGGATGGATAGCGTGCCATTTCAGAGTAGCATAACAGATTAACACTGTAACATAGGCAAATAGGGTGGAAATTACTTTTGCACACACACACATACACTCACACACACACACACGCACACACACACACACACACACACATACATCATAAAGGGTGGCCCATAAATCGCGATACAATCTATTTTTTATAGCAATTGCAAATCTAAAGTGACACTACAAACAAAAATAAGAAGACAGTTGATTTAGAAGTCTTTTATTTGCCAACACTTGTAAAAATGAATGGCCGCCATCTTCTACCTGGCACAACTACTGTTCTCTCGCAAGAACATTTTGCTAGACACGGAATACCGTATGTCTTTCTAGGGCACGGATTTCATGAAAAGAATGAATGAACGAATGAATGGATGAGAAGAATGAACGAATGAATGAAAGAATGAATAAATGAATGAAAATAATGAATGAATGAATGAATGAATGAATGAATGAATGAATGAATGAATGAATGAATGAATGAATGAATGAAGAAAAAAATAAAAAGAATAAAAATAAGGAGGCCTCTATACGCTCAATCGGTCGTCGGACGAGGACTCCATGCGCTCAGTTGGTAGTCGGACGAGGCCTCCATGCGCTCATTCAGTCGTCGGGCGAAGCCTCCATGCACAAAAGAATAAAAAAGGATGGGGCGTGGGGGGGGGGGGGGATGGAGGAAGGAAAAAAAAATGAAGTAAAAAAAATGAAGTAAAAAAAATGAAGTAAAAAGGACAAAGTAAAAAGGACAAAGTAAAAAGGATGAAGTAAAAAGGACGAAATAAAAGGATGAAATTAAAGAACCCAATAAAAAGAATGAAATAAAAGAACCCAATAAAGAATGAAATGAAAAAGATTGAATGAATGAATGAAAGAACAAGAATGAATGAATGAAAAAGAATGAATGAATGAAACAGAATGAATGAAAAAGAATGAATGATTGAAAAAGAATGAATGAACTAATAAAAAGAATGAATGAATGAAAAAGAATGAATAAATGAATGAAACAGAATGAATGAAAAAGAATGAATGAATGAAAAAAATGAATGAATGAAACAGAATGAATGAAAAAGAATGAATGATTGAAAAAGAATGAATGAATGAATAAAAAGAATGAATGATTGAAAAATAATGAATGAATGAATAAAAAGAATGAATGATTGAAAAATAATGAATGAATGAATAAAAAGAATGAATGAATGAAAAAGAATGAATGAATGAAACAGAATGAGTGAAAAAGAATGAATGAATGAAACAGAATGAATGATTGGAAAAGAATGAATGGATGAATAAAAAGAATGAATGAATGAATGAATGAATGAATGAATGAAAAAGAATGAATGAATGAAAATGAATGAATGAAAAAGAATGAATAACTGAAAAAGAAAATGAATGAAAAGAATGAATGAATAAAAAAAATGAAATATAGAAGGTAAGAAGTAATAAAAAAAATCTTTGAATAAAAAGTGACTGAAAAAAAAAGAATGAATGAAAACAATAAATGGATAAGAGTAAAAAGAATCAAATAATGAAAACAAGGAGGCCTCCATGCGCTCAGAA
>JBCHJU010033202.1:0-11778 GCA_039654505.1 Plocamopherus imperialis | reverse complement strand
TGGCATATGACAGAGAGTTGCATCTCCCTCGACACCATCAACTGGTATAAGAGGCAGCTAAAGTAAGTAAGTAAGTAGTACACCAATGAGAAACAAAGTAAACCACAATGGATGCAAACATGACTATAATGAACCCTATATTCTAGATCTAGATCTATATTTTATTTGTACTTGAAACTCTCCGCCCCGTCCGCCCACTTCCCTTTTCCTTATTAGCAAAATGGTATAAATTTAGACCTAGATCTAGTTTTAGATAGGCTTGTAGATCTCCATCTAAAATGCCCATCTCGATCTCGATCTATAGTCTTTCCATAAACTATAGCTGAGTTTTGAAGAGCTGTAACTCTAGAAATACAGGTTCATTTGTTTCCAAATTAAGGATACTGACTTGAAATGATTATGACCTAAGGCTAATTTTTTCTTTAAAAAAGGAACAGAGAATAATTGATTTTGCGTATTTGTCCTATTTTAAAGATCACACGATACTGTTGCTATTTACCTACATTTCAGATGGTTTACTTGGGGTCTTCTTAGCCTCAAATGAAAAGAAAATGCATGAAGGTAAAGGCTATTCTTGGAACGAAAATGTTCCTATAGTTCTATAGTAAAAGCTCACGTAGACCTATTGCACGCTTTCCGCATTGGCGGTGAACACATTTATGAAACGGAAAATAAGCCTATGCGTCACGAATTTGATGATAATTTTGTCTCATCTCATATAATCGTCGGATGGTTGTGATGGACGTCCATGGAAACAGAAAAGCTATGGGCTTAGCTATATCCCATACTGATATCTAATACGTTGGTATACAGGAAGTCGTTTTTACAAATATCTCAGAATAATACACTACAAGAACAAAGAATTTGTGGATGACGATTTAGAAAAGCTAAAAATAATGAGTGATTATGTGGTAAATAAATACAAGGGACCCAATGTCATCAAGCCATTCAGAGACAATGAATTGAAACCTCTAATACAACCTACATCAACTGACGAGGTCTCGGAAGTCATCATCCGTCTGAAAAACAACAAGGCTCCGGGCATAGACAACATGAAGACAGAACTTATGAAGGCAGCTCCTAAAGAATTTGTGGAATATCTGACCCATGTTTACAATTAAATGTTTGAACAAAATCACAAGCTGAAAATCGGTGAAGGGAAATTGTTGCTGATCCCCAAACCAGAAAAGCCATCGGGACCCGCCGAACAACCTGAGACCCATAGTTCTACTATCGACTATGAGGAAGATTCTCAGCCATATAAATTTTCATCGCATTAAGGAGAAAGTCAATAAAATATACCTATCCCATTCTCAGGCTGGATTCCGACCTCTAAGACGCACTGCAGACATTGTGTGGGCCTATAGATGGATGGTGGCAAGAAAAGAAAAATACAATCATAAGTATTGATATGTCATCAGTATTTGACACCATCGACAAAGGAAAACTCCTGGATGTTTGCCATTCATTCTTCGACACAGATGACATAAGGCTCATCCAATCTTTATTGGCCGATACTAGTCTCCAACTCTCATTCGGTGACATTCCACTATAATACCAACTGTTATTAGAACCCCACAGGGAGACAGTCTGAGCCCAGTCCTCTTTTTTAATATACCTTGAAGGTGCATTAAGAGAACTCCGCCACAAACTGACATCTCAATAGCACTTAAAGCAAGTTAAAGATAAAAGAGATGATTTATGCGGATGATGTGGGTTTCTTGTTCGACATCAAGGAGGAAGCCGAGGAAGCAATGCCAATCATCGCGCAAAGTCTAAGGAATGGAACATCACTGTCAACGAAGCCAAGACAGAGCTTGTTGTCGTCAAAAGATCCTCAGATAGCTGGAAAAAATGCAGAAAACTTGGAAGCCTTCCTGACACCACAGAAGACGCCAAAAGAAAGAAGTTATTGGCAACGGCAGCTTTTAACAGCATGTATAAAATGTGGGTAAAGAATAAGATGATACAAAAATAATTATAGCTGTATAGCTGTATAACACCCTTGTCCGGCCAATACTCCTCTATAATTCTGGAACATGCGGTTGATAAAGAAAGAAAGCGAATCACTTAAACTCAACGCCTTCCACCGCAAACAGCTTCGAAAAATTATTGGCATCCATTGACAAGACAAAATTATAAACAAAAAGGTATATTAAATAACCAAAAGGAAACCAATCGCTATACATACTGCCAAAAGAAGATAGTTACTATTTCAGTCCGGGGGCTACTGGTCGATAACCTCCCTCCCCCTAGGGATTTTATGGGACTAAGTTTTTCTCTTAGAGGACCACATGGGGTTTCCGATAAAAATAAGTTTGCACAAAAAAAATTGCACATTGAAGAGTTATGGCCCTTTAACGATTATCAAGTACATTATTATGGAGCCCGACACGTTTTTACATCTCGAATCGTTATAAAAATTTCGACTGGGACTTGTAATCGCTCAAAATGTTCAAAATAGCATTGCCTTTCATTTGATATATCATATGACAGGATACTATAAGTGTGATACAACCAGTTGATGTAAAACGGTTAGGAAAAAACAATTTTGGGCTTATTCTTTCATTTTAAAATTCCAAAAATTGTTTTTCTTGAAGTAACCAAGCGTGTGAAGTGACGATGCATGCATTTAAAAACTGACCACATTATCTAGCTTTCTGGCGATACAACTATTTTTTCTCTAGTCCGTATATTTCACTTTATACAATTTTTTTTCTGACCGCACACCCATTTTAATTTTTAGCATTTTGGTCGGACTCATATATTGCTATTAACTTGTTAGTTCAGAGACTAGTGGTCAATAACCTCCAATTCCCCGAGGGATTTTATGGGACTAAGTTTTTCTGTTAGCGGACCACGTGAGGACTTCGAAAATAAAAGTTTGCTTAAAAAAAGTTGTGCGCTGAAGAGATATGGCCCTTGAAAAGTAATCAAGTGCATTTTTCCTAGTCCGACCCTTTTAACTCCTTCGATCGTTATAAAAGTTTCAATTTGGACTTGTAATAGCTCTAAATGTGCAGACGAAAATTGACTTTCATTTGACATATCACATGGCATGATATCATCAGTGTAACACAACCAGTTGATGTAAAACTGTTGATTAAAAATAATTTCGGATTCACCTTTTGTTCTGAAATTTAAAAACGTTTTTTTTTTTTAAATAATGACGCTTGTGAATTGATGATGCGTGCATTTAAAAACTGACACTATTATCTAGCTTTCATATGTTTCAACTCTTTTTTTTCACTAAACTGTATACTTTATTGTATACACACTTTTCTCTGGCCCCATCCCTATACTAATTTTGAGCATTTTATTGGGACACCTACATTGCATATATTTAGTCTTGGGATCACTGCCACCCAATCCCCTCTCCTCCCCCTAAGAGATTTTATATTGTTGTATTTTTCTGGGACTAGGTATTCTGAGGAATGCAGAAAAAAAGTTTACACAAAGAAAGTTGCACCTTGAAGAACTACGGCCTTCAAATGCAATCAAGTGCTTTTTTCCCCTCCCGACATGTTTTCACCCTTCCCATCGTTATATAAATTCGAATTTAGACCTGTAATAGCTCTAAATGTTCAGAAAAGGATTACCTTTCATTTGATATGTAATATGTAAAAGGGCATGATAAAGTGACCATAGCGCAAGTAAATGATGGTAAACTGTTAAAAACACACAATTTCCGGCTTAAATTTTTATTTTGAAATCCCAAAATTTAAGTTTCTTGAAGTAATCAAACAGGTGAATTAATGATGCATACATTTAAAATCTGTCCACTATTGTTTGGCTTTCTTGTGTAAAAATCATTTTTTTTCTCTAGAACACATACTTTATTTTAAAAGAAAATGTCTCTAACCCAACCCCCATTAATATGATTTTAAGCACTTTAGTCAGACTCATAAATTGCATGTATTCTCTTGTTAGTCTGGGGCAACTTGACGATAGCACTCTTACCACCCAATCCCCGAGGGATTTAATGGGTCTAAGTTTATTTGTCAGTGAATCATGTGAGGACCCCAGGAAAATAAGTTTGCACAAAAAAAGTTGCATGTTGCAGAGTTATGGCCATTGCAAGGTCATCAAGTGCAATTTATTTCAGCCCGACATATTTTACCTCTCCCATCGGTACAAAAATTGAAATTTGGACCAATGATAGCTCAAAATGTTTAGAATAAATGATATGTAATATGGCATGATACAATCTGTGTCATAAAATCAGTTCATGTAAAACTTTTGAAAAAATGCGATATTTTCAGCTTTTCTAATTCTGAAATCTACAGATCGATAAACTTTCCTCCCCCTTCCCTAAACGCTCCATTCCCTACGGATTGTATGGGACTAAACTATTTTGACAGTGGATCGTGAGAGGTACTCATAAAAAAAAATGCAGGTAAAAAAGTTGCACGTTCAAGAGTTATGGCACTTGAAAGGTCATCAAGTGCATTTTTTCAAGCCCGACACATCTTTACCTCTTCAATCGGTATAAAAATTCCATTCTGGACATATAACAAAGCAAAATGTCCAGAATAAAATTGCCTTTCATTTGGTAGGTCACACGTTATGATACAATCAGAGTACTACTGCCAGTTGATGTAAAACTGTTGAAAAAACATTTACGCCTTCTTTTCTAATTCTGAAATCTACTGTTCGATATCCTCTCACCTCACTACTCACTACCCACCCCATTCCCTAGGCATTTAATGGGACTGAGTTGATTTGTCAGAGGATCATGTGGAGACCCGAGTAAAAAGGTCTGTACAGAAAATGGAACACGTTGAAGGTTATGGCCCTTGAAATATCATCAAGTGCATTTTCTCAGACCCTTCACGTCTTTACCTTTCCATTCCTTATTATATAAGTTCTACCTGAATTTGTAATAGCTTAAAATGCTCAGAATAAAACTTGCGCCTATTTTATATGTCATATGACATTATGCAATCAGTGTAAAACAGCCAGTTGAGGTAAAACTGTTGAAAAAAGGATATTTTCAAGTTCTTTTCTAATTCTGAAATCTACGGGTCGAAGACCTCCCGGCCCCCAAACCCTATCTCCCAGTTAACCCATCCGCCAATCCATAAACTGTTTAAATGGCAAAATTAAGTTACAGCATAAATCAAATGAAAGTAAGTTTGGCTCACCTTTACAAACTTACTTTGATGAAGATAACTTTTTAAATTTTAAAAGCAGATAAGTCTTGCAACATTTATCAACTAAGAGCCTCAGAACATTTAGGATTAACATTGTTTGAGCCTAATCAAGATTAAAAACACAACAACAAGAAACACAACTACAACAGCAACAACAACAACAACAACAACAACAGCAGCATCAGCAACACCACCAACAACAGCTACAACAGATGAAACCATTCACTGACAAATAAATATATAAGTACCATGAAAACCCTAGTGAATGGAGTGGGATAGATGGAGGGATGTTATCGACCAGTACACTTCAGAATTAGAAAAGAAGTTGAAAATGTCGTTTTTAAGCGGTGGAAGGAAACAGACTATTAGATGTGCGGCGTGAAAATTTCACCGGATGCCTGACGCCGATCTCGCGAAAAGTGAGGAGTGACGCGTCTCTACTACTCCTTGTCTCCGGTGTGAATGAAAATGAAATAAAAAATGATAGCACAGGCTGTCGAAGTTGCCAAACTTACAAGATTATTGAATTCGCTGGGCTTTTATTTGCCAGATCGGCATACTCATAAAGAACATTGTAATAGAAACAGTTAGTCTTGAAAGTATGAAAACCTTAAGTAAAACTGATAAATCCGGACGTACTATTTAGTTTCACTGACGTGGACATAAGTTCGAGCTTTATTGAGGTGTTCAACGAAATATAGAAATATTCTGATTGATATACAGTTTCAGTAATGTCCTTTAATACTTTTTTCCATCAGAATCAGCGGAGAATTTTTCAAAAACATCTTACGTCAACACATTGGTTGGTTTGATACCCATGATGTGACCGAGTTGAATTCAAGGCTTGCTGGGTATGAATATACAGTAAGATCAAACCAAAACTTGTGGACTAAAATCCCCAACAAACATGAAATATTTTAGGGATACAGAAGATTCAAAGCATTAACTTAAATGTACAACACTAATTTCGAAATGCTAGAATAATGAATTACTTTCGTTGCGCTGACAAGAATACTCAGCCATCCGAGTTCTTGATTAACTGTCATAGTATAAATAATTATAATTTTAATTCTGCCTTATCTTCTTTTACAGTTCAAAGTGGTGTAGGCCTAAAGATTATACCCTTCGGAACAGACTTGATATATTTCTGAGTGTGTCTTTTCAATATCATGTACGAGAATGAAATGCTACCTATTGTGAACTTGTGAGGCGGAATGTTTGTGCTTTGACTTGCTCAATGACAATAAACATCAGCCAGAATAAATAAAAGACTTCATTTTGTAATAATTATACACTCATAATATCATAAAATCTGAGGTTGTCATTTATTTAAATGGTCATTTTTAGTTTCTAAGCAACCTTTTAAGTTTTCTCATAGTTTATGAATTTACTTAATTGTGTAATATGAAGCCCCCTATTCAAAAGACAATCAATTATTTTGGAAAAAGTGCAAAGACGTGCAACTAGATCTAGATTACTGACGAAGTTAAAAGATTTGTCATAATTATGCTGAAAGGTTATTGTTTCTTGAATTGCCAACTCTTAAATATATAATAGGACAACCAGAGGAGATCTCATTCAATTGTATAAGATCGTTCACGGCATAGATAGTGTAGATTATAAATTATTTTTCAAATATTTACAAATAACTTTTACTCGAGGTGATAGATATAAGATATATGTCTCCGGCGCTTCTACTATTGTAAGGCATAATTATTTTGTTTCTAGAACGGTGGGAGCCCCGATAGCTATACGGCATTCACACAGACACGGTCAGTGAGTCAAGCAACACTGTCCGTGTCAGTGTTTGAAGTGGTGACATCGGTGGTGTGTCCTTGGATAAGGCACTTTACTCCCATTATCCCACTCGACTCAGGTGAGAATGAGTACCGGTTCAAGAACTGGGGGCATCAGGGCGCCGTACAATGGCGACCAGCAATGGCAAGATGTTTGGTTGCGTTCATGTATTTATCATCTATATGTATGTATTTTCTGTATGATGTATTATGTTTGCTTGTTTGTGATTGGTGTATTTGCCATTGTAAGACACATTTCCATACTAGTATATGGACCAATAAAGGTATCTTACCCGCTTTTTTTTTTTTTTAAAACACTTCTCACTAAACTACTTACAACTTCCGTAGTTCATGACTTACGTCAATGAAAGTTCGTGTGTGCAACATCCCATACAAGAGACGAAAGTGCACAATTTGAGCAAAATTGATAAATATTGTAGTGATCTTTACAGGTTGTTCTTTTCAAAACTGAGCAGAATGAACGTGAAATGTGCGGCCAACATGTTTTTCCTTCTCATGAAATTGATTCAAACACTTCACATCGATGAAGTCACCAATAACGTGCTTTACAAGATATAACACAACATTTGTATAATCAACCATGGGCTCGATATGTTCATTGTATCCATTCAAACATTATTGCAGGCGCTGTTGAAAAATCTCCACGACTCACTTTCAGAGTGCTATTGTTCTGCTGTTAGTGTTGGATTCTTTTTGGTGTGTTCTTTAGTCAGTTAACATTCCTTGGTAGTTCCCTCTTTATTTTGTTCCCTAGGTACCCCCCTCCCTCTAAAAAGAAATCTAGAGGACCAAGGTCTGGTTAGAATGAAAGACCAACGCCTAATATCCTGTTTAACAGCAAGAGCATTTTCGCTATTACTCCAAAGCAAGGTGGAAGAAATTAGAAAACAGCCGTCTCTTCATTTGCAGAACGTTCAGGCATTATAATCCATCAATTTTGATGTAAAAAGCCCACTTCGAAGCATGATTTATTTCAATTTCACTTCATCATGCTTTGATGTGACAGCGAAAAAGGTTTTGCTCTTGAACAGGATGTCAGAAATTGATCTTTTATTCAAATCGACCCTTGGGTTGCCTAAAAACAAGCAAAGTATACATGGAAATACCAAAAACAAAATGAAACAAAAAACATAGACAAGGAACAAAAGAAAACAAAAAAAAAAGCCCCAAAAAAGACAAAAAAAAAAACAACAAACAACAACAACAATTAAACAAAACAATGCATTGACTATCTGAAAAATGCTTAACAACCATACGAGAAGGATTAGAACAGCAGTCAATGAGAAAGTCGTGGAAATTTTCAACGGCTCCTGCAACAATGCTTTGAAGGACATTGTGGACATAATCTAGAGTACAATGTTAGTAAGACAAATTATGTGTGATACCTCTTGAAGCTGACTCTCTTAGAGTTTTAATCAATATAAAGCTGGGTTTGAATCAAATTTGTGAGATAGCAAACGCGTTGGCCACACAGTTCAAGTTCATCGAATTGATTTGTTGTTTTTTTTTGTTTGTTTTTTGTTTGTTTTTGTTTGTTTTTTTTGTTTATTATTTTGAAAATACTTGTTTAAAAACAACAACAACAACAAAAAACAACCTTGGATAGACCATATTATCATTTATCTTTTTTGCCCAAATTTTGCACAATCTTGCTTGCCCCCTCCCCCGCCCCTACTCCCCACTCCCGAAAGGACCAGGCACTTGAGAAATTTCATTGAGTGTAATGGAACATTACGGAATTTGTTGGCAACTTAGTGTGTATAGTTTTTTAGACACCCTGTATAATACAAGAGCCACATTTGAAAACAGATAAGAAACATCGTGAATTCACTTTACCAAAAAACATTCTCTTCACTCTGAAACTGAAACTCCTTATATCGGCACTGATTTATTCTTTGTCTCTTAATCTATGTATTATTGTCAACGATGTTTACACTTAAATGTGCGAGTCAACACTCTGTTCTAGATGGCAAATTTGCATTTAAGCGTATTGCACGTTCTACCTGCTCCAGTTATGGATTCGTTCCCAGACATTAAATTTTAAAACCCCTCCCCCACCCACCCCCACCCATTTCTGTCACTCATTTTGGAGTAATAGGCATGTGTGGGTTTGGGTGTATGTGTATGGGGTGAGCGGAGGTTGTCAGTTAAACTACCTTAACGTGTTTACACGTCACTGTTCCCACAAGGCATCACACATCAAATATTAAAAATGGTCGATAAGAGACGCAGACAAGAAACATGGGAACAACTGCATTATCTCGTTGCCCAAAGGACAAGTTTACACAAAGGACGACTTGTTACAGCTCTTTCTCCTTTGTCACAAAAAGCGTTATACCTGCAATATACCTGGAGCTAAACCAATATCAAATGATAATAAAAAAGAGCAATTTTAACTTAAGCATCATTGAAAGATTGCAACTCTAAAGCCTGGAGAACTGTTTAACGAAATTACGTGGAATTACATTTTTGTCGTCACTGCATTAAGAAAGCAAACATTGAAATATACTCACTATGCAATACATTATCTTTCCTCTTTCCCTCCCCCAAGGGCATGCAACTAGACAGGCTGAAATAAAAAAAAAAATCAAGATTAATTGTTAATTGATTTTTACCTCATATACCTCAAGGCCACCAAGTTTGCTTCCGTGTTGGAAAAAGAAAATAACTTACGTGTAAATATCCTATGCATGTAGTCTGTTCACAAACTATTGCCGATGTTTTCCCTCAAATATCTTGAATAACTACTTTCCAAGTATCTTGAACTTGTGCATGTGTTTTTATTTTTTGTGACCAAAATATTTTGGAAATAGTTTGGGGGTAATTGATGTAGTGATTCTTACTCGGCGAATCAAATCCATTTGAATCAAACTGCTTTTAGTCTCACCTGACACGTTTTTGCCTCTTCCGTCGTTATAAAAATAGCTCAAAATGTTCAAATGGAATGTGCTTTTCATTTGATATATCAAAGCATGACACGATCAGCGTAAACAGCTAAATGAAGTAACATTGTAAAGAACAAATAATTTGAAATGTTTTGAAATTCAGAAAACAAAATTTCTTGATATAATAAAACTAAAATAAAACTAATGAATTGATAATGCCTGCATTAAAAAACTGACCCAATAATCTAGCTTTCACGTGTTCTAACTCCTTTTTTCTTTAGATACTATAATTTATACAACATTAGAAAAAGAAACTTTGCAAGAAAAAAGTTGCAAGTTCAAGTGAAAGAGTTATGGCCCTTGATAGGTCATTCATCAAGTCCATTTTTTTCTAACTTGATACGTTTTTTTTTATCTGTTCCATCGTTTTTAAAATTCCAAGGTGGACTTGTATTAGCTCAAAATGTTTACAAAAGAATTTTCTTTTGATTTGATATATTATTTGGCATGATACCATCAGTGTAGCACAACAGGTTGATGCAAAACTGTAAAGAAAAGACATTATTCCGCGTTATTCTTTTGTTTTAGAAATAGTTCTATTGATATAATCAAACTAAAGATTGATGAATATTGCCTTAACAACTTGACCCTATACTCTGCGCTTCAGATATTACAACTCTGTTTTCCTAGACCGTATACTATATTTCATGCACATTTTTCTCCGACACCATTCCATTACTAATTTTGAGCATTTTAGTGGGACTCGTACATTGCATATTGTCTTAGTCCGGGGGCTAGTGGCTGATAAGCACACTCCCCACCCCAGCCCCTAGACATTTTATGGGACTAAGTTTACTTGTAAGGAGATCATGTGAAGACATCAGAAACAAGTTTGCACAAAAAACATTGCATGTTGACGAAATATAGGCCCTAAAAGGCAAGCAAGTGCACTTTTTTCTAACCCGAAACGTTTTTTACTCTCCCATCGTTACATAAATTCAAAATGAGACTTGCAATAGCTCAAAACGTTCAGAAGAGAATTGTCTTTCATTTGATTTGCAATAAGACTTGACATAATCAGCATAAGACAACCAGTTGATGTAGAACTGTTTTAAAACACCTTTTCGGCAAAACTCGTTTAATTTTAAATACACCATTTTTTGGTTGAAATAACCAAAGAAGTGAATTGATGATGCATTCAATCAAAACTGACCCTATTATTTGGCTTACATGTATTGTAACTATTTCTTGTCTTGACCGTATGTCTTATTTTATTCAATTTTTTTTCTCTATAGCCATTCCCAAACTAATTTTGAGCATTTTAGTGGGACTCTTACATGGCATATACTCTTCTAAGTCCGAGAGCTTTTGATCGATAATTTCCACCCCGCCACATCCCCTTGGGATTTTATAGGACTAAGTTTGATTGCCAGAATATCATGCGAGGACCAAAGAAAAAAAGTTTCTACGCAAAACGTTGCACGTAGAAGAGTTATGGTCCTTGAAAGGTCGCAAGTGCATTTTTTCCAGCCCAACACGTTTCTACCACTCCGATCGGTATAAAAACTCTAGTTTGGACTTGTAACAGCTGAAATTTCGAAATGAAATTGCCTCTCACTTAATATGTCATATGGCATGATGCAATAAATGTTACACAACCAGTTCATGCAAAACTGTTGAAAAAAAAACGACATTTTCGGCTTCTTTTTCTGAAGTGTTGTGGTTGATAACCTCTCTCCGCCCACCCTACACCATCAACTAGGGATTTTATGGCACCATGTATTTTTGTCAGTGGATCATGTGAAGATCACAGAAAAAAGATTTGCATAGAAAAGGTTGTATGAATCCAAAAAGCTTATACACTACTAGAGTCAGAACTCGTGACGTCATCCACACAAACGAATGGAGACAGCGTGTGCCGAA
>JBCHJU010033091.1:0-11781 GCA_039654505.1 Plocamopherus imperialis | reverse complement strand
AGGGGGGGGGGGGGGGGGGGTCAGTAGTTATAGTTTATTCTTTTTGTCTGTGTATGTTGGGAGGGTTGTATGTGTGGCAGGGGAAAGGGGGGAGGGGAGGGGTTATTAGCTTGTTTTTTTCATTGTTGTTGTTTTTGTTGGGGGGTTTTAATCGTTTCAAGCACGATTGACCAATAGGGGCTTTACCTTTCATTTCTCAAAGACATCAAACCAGCCAACGTTTTCATAACAGCTCAAGGCATAGTCAAGCTGGGAGATTTGGGTCTGGGACGATTTTTCAGCTCTAAAACCACAGCAGCCATGTCTCTAGGTAAAATTTACAATGTTTCTTTATGCCCTTTGCTTGAACACATATCTGTTGATTATTGCAATGAATGGATGTTTTTTTTTTATATTTGATACTCATTGTGAGCAATCATAAACAGTTTGTACTCTTGTTTTCCATGTATCATGTTATTATTTCTCTCGTCTAATTTTGACATTAACTTGCAATATGGACCACAAAAGATGTAATACATGTATTATTGACCAAAGTCTTTGTTTCACATTTTGACCCAATTCATATTGAAAATAAGATTTGATATGATCTTTGTGGAATCAACAAATATTCATACCAACAAACAATCCCACATGTGCATCACACATTATGAGGTTAGACAAATTGGGCTTGGAGATTTCGGATGAATTTACTGAATAAAGGCTGAGAGAAATTTTATTTTATTATCATTCTGTGTTTTTTGTCAACCTGGTTTTGGATACCATCAACCAGTCTGGCATATTGCTTTACTTAGTGTTTGAAATAATTTTGAAAAAAGACATACAATTATTTAAATAGGAAGAGAGGGTTTATGTAGAGTTTAGGGACATATAATATAGCAAATACATCCCGATTTATTCTTCTTGAAAATGAGGAAAAAGACACCCCTATTCCATCTTTTTTGTTGGGCTCCAACTCATCAGACGATCATGGCTGACAGATAGTGGTATAGCTATCTCACAACCTTAGCAATGAAACTGAATATTCAAAATATAGCCTTAGTCTCCATAAAAGCCCTTGATGCTTTGACAAGTAGCTCTAATCTTTTGATTTCAATGCTGAAAATTTAAGATTATCTTTGCTGTATTTTACTTTGCTTTAGGAGTTATTACCATAATCTGAATGTACTGTCTGCCTTTGAAGATGGCATAGTAAGTGTTTTGCTCCAGATTGAGCATTGATGATTTTCATTGTGAGGCAAAAATAATATATCGTCTTTGTCATTCTATAAACGTATAACTACAAATTTTGGGATATTTCCTTTTTCACATCTAAGTAAAATATATCAAAAGTCACCAATAGCATTTTTATCAACAACAAGATTGTGTTTTGCAAATTTCTGTTCACAGATTTTATTTTTCATTAAAATGAGACGAGTGACTTTCAATAGAGTTTACTTTTGTATTTAGAAGCTAAAATCCAAAAAATTGTAGCATTTTGTTTGTAGAATCACACTGATTGTATTCATTGCGAATATTTGACCTTGTTTATTGATTTATTTATTGAAGTTTTCAGAGGTTTTTGTTTTGAAGGTCACGGGTCATGAAAGGACATAATTATATTTAGAGTGTAATTGGACCTAGCTCCTATGTGCGAAAAGAGATATAGGAAAGCTTGTCTTGAGAGATAATTGTGACATCACACCCAGTGATGTCAGGTATTTAATATACTTATCCTTTTCTTCTTTTCCTCTGTTTTAGTTGGAACACCCTACTACATGTCTCCAGAGCGGATTCACGAAAAGGCGTACAATTTCAAGTCAGATATATGGTCTCTGGGATGCCTTTTATATGAGGTAAATGAATGAGGGTATCTGCGGTGGAGAAAAATTGGTTTTGCATTTGGGCTTTTTTTCTGTTGGGTTTTTTTTTTTTTTTCTTATTTTGAAGATTATTTTGTCATATTTTTATATTGTTTATTGTTTTATGGGGTCGGGAAGAATATTTCATGTAGTCCACATCTATTTGTCCATCGGCAAATGGCTGTTTCTGCTAAGTGGCTGGTTTTGGCACAAAATAGAATTTTTTCTCTAGAAAAGAGCTCAAAATGGCCAGTTGCTGGTTGGGAATTTCGGCAATGTGTCTGTTTTGCTCATCAAAATGCTTTACCATTCCATACTTTTCTGTTGTAAATAGACTGAAAAGAATGCATAAAATTGGTTGAATTGGAGTTTATATTGTCAGTTCCACTAAGCAGAGAAGAATGAGGGCATGTATATTGTTCTCTATGATAAGACATTACACCATCACATGCTTTGTCATGGCACATGTAGGTTAGCCGTCCATCTTTGGACTATCAATCCATCATCTATCCATCTTGAGGATTAAATTTATCCATCTCTTTACCGTAAGAGTATTTTTTAGGTATCTGATCAGAATCATATACTTAATTTTATTATATTAAAATGTGAAGTTCTGAAACATTTCTTAATAATTCATTTTAATCGGCATTACGTGAATGATAACATGCTTGATGTTCATTTTTCCTAAAGATGGCAGCATTGCAGTCCCCATTCTATGGTGACAAGATGAATCTCTTTTCCTTGTGCAAAAAAATAGAGCAATGTGACTATCCACCTTTGCCCGCCGAATGCTATTCTGACACGGTAAGCTGTAGTGACAGTCATTTCTCTTGATTTACCTTTTCCAAATGTGTAGAGAATGTAGTCGAACTTAGGTAAAACAGGATTTGTGTGGTCTATGAGTTAAAGATTATCGAAATTTTGACAGATAGTTTTTCAACTGGAGCAGTACGAACCAGGCATGTCTGGGCGAGTCAAGGTGAAAAGTGATACTAATGGTGAAGTGAGTTTCTCTTGTGGCATATTTCATATACATCTAACACTCGTAGAAATTAATCTTAAAAGAATAATGTTGTAATATTAACTTAGTACTCCCATGAATGCATAATGTTAAGTCTACTGTAACAGAATGATAAACCGCTTCTCACATTCATCAAGACATTTTTTTTTCAAAAGTCAAGAAGACAAAAGAGAATGAAACAGAGAAATGTTCACTTTTAATGGCTTTTCCTTCTTATGATTTTCTCAACAGTTGCGATCGTTGGTTGCCCTCTGCATTGATCCAGATCCAGAGAGACGTCCCAATATTGATTATGTTTACGAAGTCGCCAAGCAGATGTTCCATAAGTTCCAACAGCAAGCTCAATAAACCCAGCTTATTTTCTTGCGTCACCATTGTACCATGACAGTGAATTTGAAAAAATGAAGAAAAGCAGTAGAATCTTGATGCACTTCTCAAGCAGTACTCTGCTGTGCACAAAAAGAGTCTTTTTCTTCTTCAAAAAGCTGTGATGTTCGGTGATTTGTGGAACTCTTTTTTCCATAAGCATTTTTCATCCTTTTGTCAATTTTGTTGGTATCAGGATGATTATGGTGCAGGACAGTGAAAAGCTGAAATGTTTTGCTGGTGATCCGTTCACCACCAGCGTACTGCTGAAGTGATTTTTGACACTAGCATAATTTGATTTAAACCTGAAACATGTGTATCATTGGTTTTATTATTTTATTTTTTGGATACATCATGTTTGTCAAAGTCAAGCATCTAGTTTTTCCTCCACGTGTTGTCTAATATGTACTTAATTATTTTTAGATTTTGTATTATAGTTATAGCATTTGACTAATTGTGTGTGCTCATGGAGATTTATTGTTGGAGAAAACAGGACAGATAGCTGTTATTGTGATTCAATGTATAATTTCTGCTCCTGAATGTAAATAGGAAAATTGTTGAGCAATAAGTGTGGTAAAGTAAATTGTGAGATTTGGCTACCCCTCTCTCTCTCTCTTCAATTTTTCAAAAACTTTGGATACTGAGGCAATGATAACACTGAGCTTTCAATACACTGATGGTTTAGCAATTTAATAAGGGACAGTAATTAAAGGTATTATTTTTGCTCTGGAAATAAAGCTTAGCCATAGCCCACAAAAAGAAAGAAAAAAATATTCACATGATTGTTAAGGGACAGGGACAAGGGGGTGGAGATGTAGAATAGACTTTCAGTAAAAACTATGTTCATTTCATGTGGTGAAATCTTATAGGGGAGTTTAGTGCAGCTAAATCAAACTCATGCGCATCACCACTGAGTTCTTTGTAGGCCTTTTCCCTTGATATGATGTAGTCTCACTCTCATGTTTTCTTTTAGCTAGTAAAGCAATAGTCAATGTGTTGGGATTTTCTTTTTACCATCATGTACTCAGGAAGTATTAAAAGCACTTTTATAAACCTTAAATTTACCGATGTATATTTACATACCTTTTTTTATTATTATTTTTTTTTAAACAATATATATTTGCTGCCGTTCATATTTTATTTAAATTCAAGTCACTCCATTTTTCATCTCGGTGAGTGGTGCGAAATTAGTTGTGTATAAGAAATTAAGAAAACAGACTCATTTTAGGTCATATTGTTTATCATGGTTAGTATTTTCTTACACATATTTATTCTGTGCTTTACATCTTTATGCTTGATTTTTTTTTTAATACTTCAGATAGCTTAAACCAACATTTTTCTAACATTGTTGATATAGAGAGACAAAAAAGCAAAAAAAAACCAAAACTAAAAGCACAAAAAACCTGAAAAACTCTTCATATTTGGAGATCCACAAAAGGCATTTTAGACCAAGGTAATTTTGTTGGTATATTTTTAGGTTTGAAGGAATTGGTGGTAAGACATTGGACCCTTATTGGCAAGGTCATTTGTGCCATCGTACTCAGGTTCAATCCTCAGTAGATCCACGTATTTTTCATTCGTTATTTGATTCTTCCTCCTGTATTTGTACGTAGTCAGCTCTAATTCTTTGTTGTTTACTGCGCACAAGTCTTAAAGTTATAGCCAAGAGTGTTAGACCATAGAATTAAATATTATACTTAAAGAAAAATAAGAAAGTTTACATTGGGCATTTATTCCAGTGAGCTGAACATACTTCTGATGATGGAATTGAAATTTTTAGTTAAGAAGTCTATAGAGTTTGCTAATTAGACAAGGTCCTGACATGAAAGGTTCCACTGTTAAAAGGTGAAAAACATTTTATCAATGCTCCATTTATGAGTGAAAATTGGCTGGGAGATTTTTTTGTTTTTTCTACACCAAGGAAATTAACCCTGCACCTCTCTCTGTAAGATTACTTAAAAAGTATCCACTCCTTTCAATTTTCTGATCACATTTATCTATTTTTATGCATGATTTTATCAGCAAAGCTTGTTCGCTAGCCAAAGTTGTGAAATGCCGTCCATTAGTCCTACATTCCAAGACAATTTTTGTCAAATTTTATCTAAGAACGTAAACATCCTCACTATATGATCTTCATTCCTAAATAACAATGTACTCATTTTGTTTTATTTGTGCAGCGTGCTTGCCTTTTTCAACGTGAATAATTATTGTAACATTTATTTTTGCTACCACCTCTAACATCACTTGTTAATCATCTTTCGAAATCTAATATTTGCTTGTTTAAAGAGCATGAAAATGTCTTTTGTCGAAACAAGAATCCACATTCAGGAATCAATAGAAATGAATTGACCATTGAATTTCTTTTTTTTCCGTTTTTTTATTTAATAATTATTGTTTTGATACAAAACCATTTGATTTTCTGGCCTTGACTCTTCTGTGCCAAGCTTGGTTTCAAAATGGCAATGGCAAGATGGGGTTCCTGTGATCTTTTTTTTTTTTTTTTTTGTTTTGTTTTTTGTTTTATTTTGTGTGCTTGTTTTTGCCTGTTTGGTGTTTGTTTTGTTTTTTTCTCTCTTTGTTTTTAGGGTTGTTGTTTTTTGTTTTTTAGGCGGGGAAGCTTTTGTTTGTTGGGGTTGCGTTTGTTGGTTTTTGTTGTTTTTTTTTTGTTTTGTTTTGTTTTTTTGGGGGAGGGGGGGTTGTTTCTGCTGGATTTTTTTAGTGTTCTTGTGCTCGCTTTTTATTTTCTTTATTTTAGTTTCAACTTTGTTTTCACTTGTTTGTGCTGAGCTATCTAGGCAGATTTTAATTTTTGTCTCAACATCATTTGGAAGTGTGATGGTTTCATCAAATTTTCTTTCTCAATGTAGGCGTGTTACTTCTACCAGAGCAAAGATACTTAATGTGAATGTTTGTTTACTTTCATAAAAGAATTTTGTGGGTTTTTTTTTATGAATATGTGTGTGTGTTTTTGTATGTATGTAAATGTTTGATAAGAGATAGGCTAAGTCTTTCCTTTCATAAGATCCTTTTCCTACAAGACCTCTTGTGGATCAAAAGCTTGTAATGCCGTCCATCCTGTTTTATTTTCCTCAGCATTCAGCACTATTTACAAACATACACAAACATTCTCACAAACTTCAGCATACACTGGTATGCATATATGCACAAGCATGTAATACATACACATTACACGCACACACAGGTATACATACACATTTATTTTTCAGTCCCGCACTTTTTTCTTGTCTTCCTTTTTCATTCAGTGTTGACCTCTTGTACTTTTTTTTAATGGTCAGTTTCTGCTTTCTTTTGTTTTGCTTGATTTTCTTAAAATGTGCCCAAGTTCCTTAAAATTGTTGACATTGTCAATCTTCATGTAAACAAAAAGAAATCTGCAAAATTGATGATTTTTTCTTCATCCCTCTTAACTTTTCATTTTTAATCTAGATAACTTCTTCAAGACGATTGAAGATGTACTTTTTTTTTTTTTCATTCTGTCTTTCTCAAAAAGGTTTTTCTTCATCATAGCTTGTTTTGAAAGCAGTTAGAACAATTTTGTGGTTTTCTCACAAAAATTATCCTGTTGACTTTCTCATCTCTCTCTCTTACAATAATGTATTGTAACAGGCAGATATAGGTCAATCAAATTTTTGGTGTAAAAAAAGGGAAAATGATTCTTCTCTTAAAAGATCAACATGGATGATGAAATCTCATTGCTTTCTTGTCTTCTTCATTGCTATCATCCTTTTCATTGTTTATCTGTCATCTAGCTATTTTCTTCTGAAGCAGTTCTAACTTAAGATCACTGCTTTATGGTGGAAAGCACCAATTGAACAAAGCAATGTTTTTGCATTTTTGGGGGAATTTAATCAAATGTAATTTGTAATTAATTGATCATGTCAAATTGGCTGTGAAGTGTCTTTTTGATGGTTTTGTTGTTGTTGTTGTTTTTTTTTAATTAGGTTCTTTTGACTTTGCATATTTCATAATGATGTGACATTAAATTTTGTTAACTTTGATTGTTTTAGTGTAAATTCAAAGAAATTTGTTTTTTCAATTTTTCTTTGCGAATTTCACTTTTTATTTTGTTCTTGGATTCAAATCTATGTTTGATTTGACTTTATTAAACTGTAAAATGTCATCGAGCTTGAAAATTGAATTTTCTTTTTTATTGTGTGTAGAAGAGGACAAAGAAAAGTACAAGAAATGAACAATAACAACAAAAGCAGTAAAACAAAAGTAATAATAATAATGATGATGATGATGATAATAACAATGATAGTTATAGTAGGAATAAGAAGAAGAGGAACAATGACAAAAATAATAATTATTGATTTATTGTTAAAGGGCTAGCTATTTATAGATCAAATTATTGTGCCTAAGGAAAATTGTTATTTATTATGATGTGCATTTTTAAATATATTTTACACATGCTCAAAATATTGTAATTATGAATAACCAATTGTTGCCATCATAGACATTTTGATAGTCAGGCTAAAGAGCTGATTAGACTTGTAAATCTATCAAATTTTTGTTATGACCAAAGTCTACCGTTGATTGTCAAGATTTATTTTCCTTTACATTGGTTTTGTTAGCTATTTTGCAAATTGTGCTTAAAATAATTTTGAATTTGTTGTTATGAAACTCTTTAAACTGGAATCTGTTATGTCTTCTGTATAAAATTTATACTAATGGGTAAACTGCTTTGTGGTGGTGGTTCTAGAACAAATATTCTTAGAACTTGCTTCTGTCTCTATGTTCTATACTTAGCTGATTGTTCAACCTCTTGATTGTCACAAGCAACATAGTTCAATGGCTTGTAGGAATACAGTCAATGATTACCTTTTTTTTTTTCCTTTTTCCCTTTGTTGATTTGAGTAAATATACCACTCTAGATAATTGTACTGTAGTACGCCAGTCTACTTAAGTTTTACATCATAGTATTATTGTTTACTTGCTCTTCCATTGGCCAATTATCAAATCTTTAGCACCGTCCAGTGTATACATGTATTATTTTCTTAAATTTCCATTTTGTTTGTGTTATTTCTTTTAATCTTAGGTTGTGTATTTTTTTTTCTATGGACATCTGTAATTGAATTTTTTTTTATGTTTTTTGTCATTGATGATATTTGTTTGAAAAAGTCTCTGAGAAATTATACTTTCTGAGAAACCTGTGAAATGTTTAAAAATATAAAACAAAGCTGTGATTCCTTGTCATTAACCTGTGAAAGAAGTTGTCATCAAATTGTTTGATTTGATGTGAATGTTGAGCAGAATGATTGACAGTCATTTTTTTGTAAATTATGAAGTATATAATTATTGTATATTTTACCTAAATAGTGCTTTCTCTTTCGCCCTCACCGTTTTCTTTCTCTCTGGTGTCTCACTAGAAGTCAGATATTGGACGGTTTCTCCGTCTCGCACATTAGTCATCCCTTTGCCAGAAAACAACATTTTGATGATTTTTGTTGATCACTATGATTTTAAATTCTAAACCCTAAGATGATATTTGTTATCTCTTTGGGGAAAGTTCTGAAGTCATGTTTAAATGATGTATGTTATGAAGGTTTTGTTCTCTAATTTTGATACTCTGTTGAAACTGTGGCTCTGTAGCTACCCTTCATTAAAAGGGGTTCTAGTTTGATGACAGTCTATTTGATCTTAAAAAGTTTGGGTGCCATATTAGCTTACAAAATCATCTTTCTTTTCAGATTTCTTTGTGTATAAATCTCCATTACACCAAAATGTAACTTACCGTATATACCAGCTGACCCAAAAAGAACGCAACACATATTATTGCTCATAGCATCATAACGCATGACTCTAATTGCACCATATTATTTGAATGGAAGCTGGTCCAGCCGTCCGGATTGATTATTCAATAGACAAAATCAAAATTTATAATTCTAAAAATGTCTAAACGTTTTAATACTGAACAGCGTGCTTTTGCTGTGAAAGCATACTTAATAAAGACACGCTCATCTTGAGAAACGTGGACTTTATTTTCAATAAAGAAATTGCACATTTCTACACTATCGGCTATGTCAACAGCAAAAAATATATTTTTGGGGGTTCTTCAAAACCGGTTCCAAGTCTTTGAGAGAGGTCTTCATGACCAAAAAGTTACCGCATGGGTAGCCTTTGGTCACGATTGCATTATTGGTCCATTTTTGTTCACGAATGACAATGGTAACACTGTGACGGTGAATGCTGAAACGTTATCTTAATATTCTGAAAATGATTTGGAGACAATTGGGTATACATATTGGTATTGAGAGAAGAAAACAACGGTTCCCAAAAGATGGGGCGACGTCACACACTGCCAGGACCGTCTTAAACTGGATCAAAGAGCATTTTGATAACAAAACCATTGTCCTGGAAAAGATCATCCATGGGCATCTCACAGCCCGGATCTAAACCCATAGGATTTTCAACTGTCGTCCTTTCTTATGAATAAAATGTAGGGGAGCGGGGGAGCATCTTTCAAAACCTGCATGAGTGAAAAAGGCAATCACAAAGTTCATTGGGGCTATTCCATTAGAGTTATGTAGGAATGTGGTAGAGCATTTTCGAAGACGAATAATCACCTGTTTGAATCGCAACAGACGTCACTCAGAAAATGTGCTCTAACTTTGCAAGTCACAACTGAAAATGGATGAATGATTCACATTTTCAATCCGGTTAGTTGTTTAAGGTTTCTGTAAAGATTTATCCAAATATCTTTGTTAATAATGATTTTACAACATCAAACGAGTGTTGCGGTTTTTTTTAGGGGGGGGGGTCACCTGGTACTACACGTAATACAATGTAATACACATGTGCTATACGGACGAATATCAGGTCCGCCACGGCGGTGCTATTGGTACGTACGATATTTGAATACAATGTATGGCTTTTTCTCCCAACGAAAGGCCGATGAACAGCAATAACATAGTGTAGGCCTAGTACTATAAGTACAACATTAATATGGGAAAGCTGAAATGGCCAACACAGAAAAATAAATGATATTATGAACGATACACTAGTGTAACACTAGATATGGAGATGAAACATTTACTTACTTACTAAGTTACTAAGTTGATTGTCTACTTATTTATTTACATACGCACTGACTGGTTTACTTACCCAAATGGTCGACGGGATGTAAAGCAATCAATCAATAAATTTCAGTATGCTTAGTCAATTCTCTATACATCCCGGATAAGTCGGCATGCGCACACTTTAACTCTTTCTGAACCATAAACCGATATATCCGCATGAGCACGATTTAGCTGTGTGACCACAATTTACCCATATATACATGCATCGGGATGAGCATTTTTAGGAGCAAAGTGTGGTCAGAGTTAAAACGTGATCATGCTGATATATCGGCGTGTATGGTACTGAGAGAGCAAAAAACAACAACCAAAATATCAAAAATGAAACCTGGGCGTCGACGTAAAGTGTACTATTATAATAATACGTTAGGCTAGAGACCAAAGATATTATCATATATAAGGATTGCATTGAGTATGTCCTTTCTAGAGACACACAGTTCTGCCCTGCCAGGCATTGAACACGTCCTAGACTAGGCTAGGCTAAAACCAAAGCCTTGATAATAGAAATTCAATAAGCGACTTATTTCCATGGCCTTGACTTAAAACAACAACAACTAGGCCTAGGCCTAGCCTATCTGTTCTGTTCTGTTCTCGCCGTCCGCGTTTCCGCTTGGCAAACTGCATAAAAGTTCTAAAATTCAGTGGAAAAGGTATTAGCAGATCAATTCAGTTTTAGAATTATTTTTTATCACATCGCCAACCATTCACCTCTATCATATGCCATGTTTTCTTATAATCTCCATCTATATGGGTCGACAATTTCTTTGTTTAGACTTGAATTCAGATAAGAGATGTGAGATACTATAAGAGATTCATATATCTGTATGTGTTTCTGTGCAGTTGAACCCTAAACTGCATTGTGTCGAGATGCAACCACAATTCTTGTTTATTGACAAATATGAAAAATATAGACTACTTTTGTGCACAATTTATAGATAAGATCTAGATCTAGGTAAGCCTGTCATTTTATGGGCGTCCATCACGACCACCCCCGGACGTTTTTTTTAAATTTTTTGTTTGTTTGTTTGTTTGTTTGTTTTTTGCTTTTTTTATGGCTTAGGCTAGGGGACACAATCACACTGTCGTTTTAACCGGAAGTACTTAGTTCAAGATGGCTGACGACGATATAGATGTCGAAGGAGAATTTGATCTCAAAATAGAGTAGGTTTTTGTTTTGTTTTGTTTTTGTTTAGATCTCTAAATACCCACAATTGTGGCCACAGAGCATCTTGCCTAGAGGTATTACTAGATAATTAAATGCTTGATTCTTTCAAACTTCTTAGGAGTGGCCACAATCAAGAAGTGATTATTTTTCCACTTAGAGTTAGAGTTAGTCACACACAAGATTCTAGAGTTCTAGATCTAGGTCTGTATGTACAATTACTTCGTAAATCTGGCCTACGAAGGGTTTACGAATTCGTACGAAAGAAGAGGAGTAGCTGCCGATTTACGACTCATG
>JBCHJU010032980.1:0-11781 GCA_039654505.1 Plocamopherus imperialis | reverse complement strand
TAAAGTTTTAACCAATCAATGGGGGTTGGGTAAAGACTGGACTCGTTGGGGATGGAACTACATAATGAGGCCTAATACTAATAGCCTACTGGGCTAGCTACAGGGCCCTCGAATTAAGCCGAATATGATGTGACCAGTTACCTCCCATGACCCACGTCTAAGAGGCGGTCCGCCTAAGAGGCCGCTATTTTTGTCACCCGTGGACCGGTCTCTTATGCGGAGACCACTGTATCTACAAGGACCGTTTTTTATTTTCCCAATGGTGATTGTTGTTTAGAGGTTCTACTGTAGTTTGTAAATAAATGTGTAAAGGAAATTTCATACTAGATTAATACACTGCTTCAGTGGGCTTTTTTCGTTGGTTTTTGTTCTTATCGGTAAAATCCTGTTTTTTCTACATAAATCCTATTTTTTTCAGCCAGTCACCCAGTTTTTCAACACTGGGGGGTTGGCAGGTCTGCAAGTTAAATAGCCATTCAAACACATCTAAACCCAAACACATATCACATACAAACTGAAGTATCTATGGTATGCTATTAAAAAGTTGTGAAAAGGTTATCAAAATAACAAATGACAAGATATTCTGATGATTATTGACCGATTAAAACCGAATAGGAGATCTGAGGGTGGGATTCAAGATGGCGGACAGAATTTTCCACCACTTTGTTTTTCACTTTAAAAGCTAGGCTAATCGACAAACAAAATTGAACCCCTGCTACCCCTTCAACTTGAACAACTAAAACATATCATATATTAAGGCAATGGATCAAAGAATCCGTGCTTCACAATTCGAAAGGAAATCCATCCTTTTTAAAGCTTAATTTCCAAGTGAAATTAGCCTTTAGTGTACTTTCGATTTCTCAGACTCAATAGTCATAATAATGGCGACTGCTGAGGTTACAAAGAGTCTTGTTCGTAATGTGTCATGGGCGATAAAAATTGAACACCCTGCTACCGCTACACTTTCAATTTTAGGATATTACACACCAAATTATAGTACATTTGTACAAGTACAAAAAACAAAAAACTTTGTAGATCTATAATTTGACCTGGGTCCTAATATAATCCTGCATATTGGGACCCGGGTCCCAATGTAATCCAGTATATTCTGACCCGGGTCCAAATATAATCCAGTCTATTCGGCCCCGGTCCCAATAAAGACACCCTTATCTCCATGCCGTAATTGATGATTTGTCAAGATGTTTAACGAGACTGACCCATATATATACTAGATCTAGATTAGATCTAGGTCTCGATCTAATCTAGATTTTAGATCTACGTGTATAGACCTAATGCTGTTATTATATTGGCTAATGTCACCAATGAGTTGACCCATCAGTTTGTTTTTTATAATAGATCTGATCTACAATCTATAGGCCTACATCTAGATCAAGAAATCTACTCTTTTTTTTTTGTAACGGGGGCAGATTGCTTATTCCCGGTAAGAATAATAATGGTAATAAGCTCAAACCTTATTTCTGGCGGTTTCTAAAAACAAACGCCCGAACCTTAGCGGATGAGAGAGAGAGAGAAGTCTATATATACTAGATCTGGATCAATTGTTCCCAGGTCTATGTTTAATCAGGCCTATAATTTTTTATATTTTAGTTGACTTTAATTATCCTGGTATTGATTATTGATTGGATCGATATTTCTCCTCATGGAAAAAAAAAACTGCTGAATCTCGACAAGGCCGCTATGCCTAGACGATGCAGGGCTTGAGAAGAAAAAGGCTGGTTTAACATTCTGTCAAATTACCAGTTGTCTTGAATGCAGTCTTATAGCAAAATCTGTCACTTCCATCATAGATTAGGGGAGAGGCAACTAGTATCAGTGATGACCTCGATGGACGTGGAGGTAGAAGGAAAATGGCCTGCATGATCGCGACACCTGTCAACGATTGATCATCTCCATGGGAGGTTCTGGGTCACCTCAGACAATAAGTTGTTTGAGCAACATGCTGGTGGAGCAGTGGAATAATAACCCCCAAGAAGCAATAAAGAAAAATTTGATGATAAATTCAGTGTGGAAGCGTGTATGACACGTTCCGTGGAAATGGTGGACACACCCACTACTGATATTGTTCAAAGTACAAAACTCGTCAATATATCAATTTCTAAGGAATCATTGCTGTACTGGGAATTTTAAACAAGCCTCACCAAAATCCAATTGAAATCATTTAAACGGATACAAAATTTGCATATATGATTATGATATTACAGTATAACTCAGATATAACAGCTGAAACGTTTTGTTTTAGTGGCTTTATATCTGAGTGCCGTTTTAACCGAGCACCTTAAAAGCCACGAGGTTGTTAAGAAATAAAACACATACCAAACACGTGCAATGGTCTACATGAAATGACAGAACACTAGAGACGCGGGGAAAAAAAATGTCTATTAATAAACATTGCATTATACTGGAGTATAGGACCAGTATTAGTGTGATGACTGGGCGCAACACACTTGGCGGACTTCTGAGGCATTTTTGTTGGCTTCAGAGCGTGAGACTAACATTATTTGCTATTGTTAATTGCCTGTATTGTTAATAGCTCTGCGTACCTGCAGTGCCGTTATAACGGAAATGAAGCTTATAGGTGCTGTTATATTAGAATTTTTTTACTTTCGTTCAATAGAAGAAAAAATTGGGCTCTGGGAAAGTGCTGTTATTCCTGTTATACCTGCTGTTACAGCACGTGCCGTTATAGGACTGGACTGTAAAATCGTGTGTCATTTGAATTAGAATTTATTAATCTTTATGAGTTTATATGCGGGTTGAAATTGTCGTTACTTCCATTTTGTTACGTTTCAACGTTTGAGTTATTGCCCTTGAAAAGTGTTGCATTTTCAGTGTTTCCTAGTATAGACTTAATATCAAGATCCAGATGTGCCTTTCAAACTTTTCTCATCGAAGACTCAAAAATCAATCAAAGTGAAAACCAGAAATGGAAAGTTGCATTATAGATGCTGGTGATTACAAAGTTCAATGCAAATTAAATGCACAAATGGGGAAAATGTATACCCATATTTTGATTAAGAAATCAAGCCTTTTTTAGAGGAAACTGAGGAGTGTTTGGGCAAGGGTTGTTGGCCTACCTTTTTCATTTTGGTCTGAAGACCAAATTGAGTAGTATGTGGTGCGTATAGTAGGATTCAGGAAGATAGATGACATAGGTATACATCCCATAATTTATACATTGTAATACATCAACTCAGCCTATACCTTTACCACTCCTTTCGATGATTCATAAAGCCTTTCAAATACCTCGGTCCCGGTAGCCAGGGAAATGTCCTTTCATTTAATTTGGTCCCCGGCAGCTGGTAGAAATAACATTGTGCTTACTAATCAGGCTACGAAAGGCGGCAAACCTAGATCTAACATCGCTTTGATGAAAAGTGAAAAAAAAACTGGAAATAAATATTGCATGAAAATAGCGCTTTCCGCCGAAGCCTCAAAGCGCTTTATAATAGATTTATTCCCCCAGCAGGCATGCCCCCTGGGGAGCATACAGTAAAGTGCAGCCTGTTAGGCGCAACATTTACCAGCCTATTGCCAGGTACCCCTTTGGCACCTAGGTAGGGTGAAGCAATTGGAGTAAATTTTCTTGCTTAAGGAAAAAACATAGTTGTTGCTGGCATGAATCGAACTCAAGACCCCTTGATGTCGAACCGAACGCTCTATCCATTGAGCCACTGTGCCTCAGAACCCTTCCGAACCCTTCCATTTCTTGTAGCAATTATGTGGATCACCAAATTTTCCTGATTACCGAATCAGTGATGATTTCAAGGCATTTCTGGGCTATCATGGGGTGAGATAGATGAATCATGGTCACTTACGACATGGTAATATCCTTAGGGTCTACTTGTGTCTAGTCTTCAGATATCCCTTCTATAGAGTTTTTAACCAGATTTTCTATCTTGTGTTATTATTGGTGTCTGTTATTAATGACTGGACATGCGATTGGTGGAGATAAGCATTTTTAATTATATAAACTGTTGAAAAGCCATCTGCTGAAAAGGGGCAGAGTTAAAATCAGTACGAATGATGAACGCCCAATGGGAAATTTAATGTTAACTAGATCTAGGTTGGTATAGATTCTATTTCTTACTGCAATTGTTTTAAGTAGGTGTTTGGCTTTTTACGTCCTGCTAGCATGCTGTTTGCGGCATTTTCATTTTCTCATTTGAGTTTGGATTTAATTATAATTTATTATTAGTTATTGGGTACTTCTGATTTATGTTTCCCTTTCCTTTTTGTTGCTGTACATTGTCCAATATCTTTTCTTCAACACAATGCCTTCCATCCCAATTGAAAAAGAAAAAAGAAAAAAAAAGCTTTTTATGATCATCTACCTCTTCATTACATTGTACAGAGGAGTGGAGAGGAGGACCCGTCCCTGGTTTATGCTAAAGTAAGGGAGGTTACTGGCGCTCCTGATTGTGTTATTGAGGAGGCCATCAAGGCATGCATTAGAACTGATGGCACATACAAAGTGGAGGATGTTGTGACGACTATCATTGCTGACGACTCTGTCTCAAGCACCAACAAGGCTAAGGTGGGCTGTTCTAGTTGACTCGTAAATGTTTTTTAAAGAAAAAAAAACACCCACTCTCTTCCTATCACCTTATCTTGTTGAGGTTTTTACTGTGGAATCTTGTCATGTGTATCTCTATAATTTGCAATGGCCGTTAAGACTCAATGTTATAATATAAAAAAATGTTTTTTAATGTCTTTTTTCAATGATTTGTATACACACACATTTTTTCTCTGTTGAATTTGACTGTTTTTCTATCTTGACATTTTATGCCACAGATTTTTGTAAATGGTGTCTATATTGTTAAGTACAACTTTTTCCTTTATCCTTTTTGAGCCATAATGTTACAGACAATGCTAGAGTTGATAATATAATTATACACCAATGTACTAAATTTATGCACAGAAACTACTCATATGCATGTTTGTATTTTTTTCTTTTTTCTTTCATTTTATTTGTCTAGTCCCGACAGCCCCAGTTAGTTACTTCTAAACCTACGGAGTGCACCTCAGCACCAGTTTCCGGTAGCAATGATAAAACCTCAACTATGGGTGTGAAAAGAACTTCTGCCACTGCAACGCCCTCATCTCAGATTGTACAGCAACCTTCCAATGAAGGTGAGTAACCTCAATAACAATTCTGACGAACTGAAACAAAAATGCATGAGTAAATCGAGACTCCTAAAGCGACTAGCAAATACTACTTGGGGATCTGATCTAGTTACTTTGAGAATTCTGTACTTAACATGTATATGTGCGTTCAGTCGTAAACTGTAATATTGCGTTGCAAACTATGTGCTGCACCACAACCATACACTCATTTGATATGGTCCAAAATGAGGCACTGCGCTTTATTAACAGTGGAATGAGGTCAAGCCCTGTTTCCTCCTGTGAAATCCATGCCAACATTGAACCATCAGAAATGAGATGTAAAAATGCATGTTTAGATATTTATGAAAGATATTCTTAATTCTAACCACCCAAACAGGAAATTGGTTGACAAATGGAGTGGAAAAAAAAGACTGAAACAAAGATCAGTGCTCCACCAAGCAAAGTACCTTGCTTCAAAATATAAACTTCCAGAAAAAAGAGAAACCATCAAATATTTTGATCAAGAATCTGCACCAAACAGAACCATTAGAACGAATTATAAAACCATCTTTGATGAACCCAGAAATAAAAACCAAAAGCAGCAATCCAACTACTTGAAGAAAAGAGGCAGAAAGAACAACTGATGTTACCCCAAAAATTGGATACTATAATTAAAGAGATGGCTCTGCCCTCAAAACAACTCACAATGCTGGATATAGAACCCTTATAGTGTACCCAGACAACAGTACCTGCCATCTTTCAGATTCATGTTGTTCAATCTGTTGCAACTATGAAGCTGAGCTTACTGCTATAGGCTATAACTGCATCAGTAGAACGACTGGAATTATGCACAGATCTAAAACACCTCCTTATAAAAATGGAAAATATTTTGACAGAAAATGATATAACAATTCATATCCAATGGATTCCTGGACAAACAAACATATCAAGAAATGAAACAGCAGGCAAACTGGCAAAGAGAGGATCAACCTTAATGCAACCTAACCATTCTGTTTCATTTGGAACAATACAGAGAATCATAAAAACAAATGCTAAACAAGACTCGCTAAATGAGTGGGCCCACAGGAAGACTAAGGCTAATTTTGAATAGAAAAGATCAGAGCACTATCTTTAGGTTGAGAACCTGCCACTTTCCTTCCAACTTTCATCTAAATAGGATAAAACCTGCACATCCCCCACCATGCCAGCTTTGTCATGCACCATGCGAATCTGTCTCACATATACTATTGGACTGTGAAAAACTAAAAGACCTGAGATGATTCCTCCAAAACAAAATATACAAAAACATATGGATGGGATAATACTACCTATGCGAATTTACGTGGGCATATTTTAAAATCCCAACATAGTGTGATTAATTTACAAAAAGTGTTTAAAAAATTTTATTAGAGCACTATTTAACAGGGCGAAACAAAACATTGCACATTTATTATCAACCATTTAGGCTACTTTCTTCCTTGCGAGGCAGCCTCAAATCGCGATTGGCCTAGGCCTAACCTATCTATACAAATCGATAAGGAAATCTAGATCTAGAATCTACATTTCGATTAGATCTTCTTCATTTTTTCTAGATCTAGATCTATAGATTTACGATTTTATTTAGAATCCCTATCTAGAATCTAGACATAGATCAAAATCTGATTTAGGTCTCTAGATCTTGAGTTTGATTCTAGATACACATCCTTCAATCTGCTCAGTATGTTAGTGGTTTCCTTAGGCTTATCGGTATCAGCACTGAAGCAAGATTAGGTGGTCCGGGCCCGATTCTCGGTTGCACCGTTTTTTTTTTGCTTTTTTTTTTCAAAATTATTATTTTGATTGACGGGTTAGTTTGCGAGCAGAATACACAAGATAATGTTAGAAGCCTTTTTTTTTTTTTAGAGCCATTTGGTCTAGCCGTCATTGGAATGGGGTTTGGAGTTTGATTACAAGCTAACAGTTACATCAAATATTGCAATGATCAACACATACACTATTTATCCACAACACTATCTACATGATACATTCTCTCATTCATACAAGATGCTAATTATGATGCTGGCGATGATGGTGAGGATGATCTTTATGTTGTACACAAAACATATTTCAATTGTCAATACTAAAGTACCTAATACAGTCAATTCACACTCACCATCATTGCACTCATTTCTTCCTATTTGCTGATTAAGTACTAAATACGGATTTGTTTTCACCTCAGATTTCATCGACCTTACTCGTGAAAACCAGGGCATACTGGGTGGCCAGATCAGCCGAGAGGAGCAGGACATCAGCCGGTGAGGCTATTGAAACCTGTTGTTTCATCTAAGTTTAAAATTGTTTATTTTTCTTTCAGCTTTAATTTTAGAGGGTTCCTTAATACTCCTTCAAAAAAAAAAAAAAAAAAAAAAAAAAAAGCTGTCCTGTCCAGCCTTTTGGCTCTTAGTGCTGGAGCTTATTCCAGTTTCTGTGGCATGTAGAAATATGGAAGATTAGATGTATTTCATTCTCAATGAATGATGCTAGTCTGTTGCAGAATACTTTCCCAGCCAAAGCTGTACCCATTTTTACCGGGGTTGAGTGAAGCAATATAAGGATAAATTTTCTTACCGATGTGTCGCTCAGTCTACTGCAAAACAACGGCGTCCCCTCCCTCCCTGACACTCATTTACCTCCATGACATGTGTTTTCCCCTCAAAAATCTCTTGGAAATGTTCACTTCCTCTTTACAACTTGTTGTAAAAATCAGCCTCTACCATTTCCCCCCCTCAGAATGGAAGGAGACCTTTCTTTACTGCAAGTACCACATTTAAATGAGTGAATAGTAATAAAACATTTTTTTGACAAAAGTGAAATCACACATTAATAAATCGATGTTTGGTCATGATTAATATATAGATCTATTAGAAAGGTCATTTTTTAAATTTTTTTTTTTTTTTTTTTGTTTTGTTTCAAATCATTCCGCCAGTGTCCTGGAGCAGAGTCTGGCCGAGAGTAAAGGAGGCACGAAACGGAAAAGAGGAGAGCTGTGGTTCATTGATCCCCTCAATCCCCATGAACGTCGCAGGCAAGAGGGTTGGCCTGTAGGCTTGAAAAACGTGGGCAATACTTGTTGGTTTAGTGCAGTGATCCAGGTAGGTCTTTTTAGGAGGGGGGGGGGGGGGGGGGATTTCATTAAGAGGCAGGAGCTTCAATGTTCAGTTTGATATGTGGTGGCGGCTGCTTTGGCTGATACATCAACTATGTTGTAGTACAGTAGACGCCGGCTAAGTGCATGGTGGTTGGGAGCAGGCTTGAGCGTGCACTTGTCCGAAGCGTGCACTTCGGTGACGGCCGACATGTCACCGGATTTTACATTATGGATAGAATTATGAGAGTAACGTCCCTTGATTTTAACAAAGGAATGCTTTGATACCGTGCTTTACGGACCGTGCTGGCCCCGCTCAGTCTCTTATGTCATGCTTGGAAGTCAATCAAATAAAGCTGACCAACCAATTAAAGACAGGGAGAGAGAGAGGAAAGCTGTGTGTGTGGGAGGGGGGTGGTGGAGTTATTAGAGTAGCGCCGTGTGATTTTTACAAACGAATGCTCGCACCGTGCTTCACCGTGCTGGCCCCGCCCAGTCTCTCACGTCATGCTTGAAGTCAATCAAACAAAACTGACCAACCAATTAAAGACAGGGAGAGAGAGGAAAGCGGTTTGGGGGTGGGGGTGGGGGCTGGTTTTATTCCGTCTTCACTTTCACTTTGTGGCCGCATCACTCTGAAATGATTACGTAAATTAATTAATGAAGGCCATCTGGGCTCTAGATCTACGCTACCTGCCTGGGCCTCACATTGTTGCCCGGCGATTATGTGAATGGCCGTCGGGAAAACTAGCCGGGTGAAGGGAGTCTTGGTTATTGTGGTGTTTTGGTGTGAAACGTGGTTTGCGTCCCTTTTATTACATCAGCTTTGATCACATTCACACCCGTTTGGAATCGCACGGCCAGTGCTCGGTCTCTCGTGTCATGAAAGGTGTGCAATGTCTCTACTAGGCCGATTATTTACGATCATTACGCTTCTTCTGAAGAAATGCGAGCGTGCACTTAGCCGAAGTGAGGCCAAGGAACCGTGCACTCAATGATAGAGTTTTATATAGGGAAAATTCGGTCAGAGCAGGAATGCGTGCACTTGGCCGAAGCGTGCACTTGTGCGTCGTGCACTTAACCGGCGTCTACTGTACCAGCGTCATCATTTTTTGTTTTTGTTAATAATAATAATAATAATAATAATAATAATAATACTAATAAAACATGTTGCTTCTGTAGCGCGTTACCCATTCTAGATGGGCTCAAAGCGATTTACATTCCATGATTTAAAACAAAAACCAAAAAAACCCCCAAAACAAAAACAATAAACAAAGAGATGGTTAATACTTCTAATGTGTGCATTCTGTAGTATTGGTTCTGTTACATTAGATTAGATATAATACTTTGTTGATCCTTTTGGAAGTTATACCTCGTGTTTCTCATCAGCTTGTTACAAAATAGCATCTTGATACTAAAAAAGAAATTTTAAAATGGAGGTATAGTGGCTCAAAGGGAGAGTGTTGGACCAGAGACAATGGAGTCCTTGGTTCAATTCAGGACCGTTGTGTTTTTTTTCCTCAAGAAAGAATATTTATTACATTAGCTTCACCCTACCCGGGTGTGAAAATGAGTGCCAGGCAATAGGCTAGGCTGTTATTGTTTGGCCTCACTTTACTGTATGCCTCTCAGGGTGTAGAGGGTGGGAGAGGGGGGGGGGCAGGGGGTAGTGCGTGTCAGGGGAAAATGTATTTAAGGCACTGTGGGATCGTTTACAACGACGGAGAGCGCTATATAAATGCAATTATTATTATTTTTTTAAAATAATATTTTTTTTACATATATACATTTTTATAAAAATGTGTTTTGACTGGTGAGGGACAAATCCCCTTAAGATGTCACATGCTGCAATACTGTCCTGTAAAAGCTGGTTTTTTGAGTTTTCTGGCCTTTACTCTCTTCTGGACGACTTATTATGTTGCAGACATTGAACGAGGCGACTGCCATAATTATCCCTTGATAATGGGGAGATTTGGCAAAAGCCCAGCTTGGTGCTTCAACTGATATGAGTGCAGCTGCTTTCATACTCGTTGTCAGCAATACACCACGCACACTTTCATTGTGTTTCCTCCCTTTTTACAAATAACAGTATTCACCGCTAAATTTCATGGCGGCAAGTTGCACAATTCGCCACGTTATATCATTTTCCAATGAAATTGATGTTTCTCACTCACTCATCACATGTGTCTTGCCTGACTTTAACAAGTTGCAACCGAGATATTTAATATTTAATGTTACATAAAACATATTAGGCATGGTAAGAAATTTGATGTATATTAATGACAGTGCGAGTATATCTATGATATATATAAATATTGTGTAATAAAGTTTGTCGTTTTAAGGGTTACTCACCAGAAAGGAAATCATTGATGTATTTATATGTTTAAAATAGGCAATGAAAATACAGTGACATGGCTTACTCTTGATGATCTCTATGATTGTCTGTTTTCCAGTCGTTGTTTCACATTGGCAAGTTTCGGCAGCTGGTTCTAGCTTTCAAGGATGAGGAGGTTATCCCTAATGAGGTTTGTTTTTTTGAAGGATTTTTTCTTGGGTTTTTTTTGTGTTTGTTTTTTTTTCTTTTTTCTGGGTTTTTGGATTGAGTACTCTTATAATTAGGGGCGCAGTGGCTCTGCGGTAGAGCGTTGGCCTATGGACTGAGAGGTCACAGTTCAAATCACTGTGTGGCACATGCGTTTTTTTCCTTCAGCAAGAAAATGTACCCCTGTTACTTCACTCGTGAAAATGGGTACAACTTCGGCTGGGAAATTACTCTGCAATAGACTAGTATCCTGTTCAGAAAGTTATAGATCTAATCTGTCACTGTCCGCTTCATGCTACAGAAATTTGGATAAGCTCTGCCTCCATCAGGGTGGCCAGCAAAGTCGGAAAGTCGGATTTTAGTAGGATTTTTAGGGTAGGGCCGGATAAGTCGGATTTTGATCGGAGACGGGACCCAGAGGTTGGATAAGTCATCATCAGGTCGGATAAATTGATGCCGGTTCATTAGCGGTGGCCGGATTGACGTATCCCTCACTTGGCGGAAGTCATTATTTTTTATCATACTCGCATTCCCAGTACGATACTACTATCAAACGTAATCGATTCTTAAAACATCTTTTTCTTTCGCTATCGGCATTCATAAAACTAGGTAAGGACTGCCATGTATGTACGATACTTGGATTTCTAATCGTCGAAGCTTTGTGACCCTCGTTTCCGATTTGTTGTGGTGCGCGAGCGAGCATGGCATTCAGTTGTTTTCACAACATGCGACTGGACGTCTCAAGGCTTTTTAATGGGTGAAAGATTACAATTGATCATCTCTTTTCTGCCGCCAGCATCGTTCATTCTTTTTATACGGAAACATACGCGCGATCCTTGAATCAAACCGAAATTCTTTATTTTCTAGATCTAGATTTCTGAATTAGATCTAGATAGAGGAAACGCGATTGTTGCTGAATTTCAGTGATCGGAATTTTCTTTGTTAGAAAAATCGAGGCTCTCGATTCTTGCCAGATCTAGTCTAGATCTAG
>JBCHJU010032869.1:2500-11789 GCA_039654505.1 Plocamopherus imperialis | reverse complement strand
AAGGGGTACCTGGCAATAGGCTGGTAAATGTGCGCCAAATGGGCTGCACTTTACCGTATGTCCCCCGGGGGGCATGCTTGCTGGGGGAATAAATGTATTGTAAAGCGCTTTGAGGCTTCGGCAAAAAGCGCTATATAATAGCAATATTTATTTATTTATTTTTTACAGGCAATCAACAATTACAAATTATTATTGTTATTCCCACGCTCAGAAGCCAATAAAAATGCCTCTCAAGGCCGTCAAGTATGTTGCGGGCAGTCATCACACTGATACTGGCCCGTATAACCTTACCGGCACCCCACTTCTCTTCTTCCGTCCCCTTTCCCTATTACTCACACCACCTGAGCGCCTGTCTCAGTAGGTTTTGGTACATCTGATTACAGTTTACAACAGTGCTCGGTTACAACGGCACTCGGATATAACGGCACTGCAACAAGAGTCCCGTTTGTGCCGTTATATCCGAGTTATACTTTATAAGGGTAGGTATCGAATGGCAACATTTGGTAAATTGGAGCCAAATAGACGATGTATACTTTATATACCATTATGTTATGTAAAGAGGCAGTGACTGCCCGTACGGAACCGTTCGAGCAGATGGAATGCTATTCCTACGTGAGACTTCGTTTTCTAGTTGATTTCTAGATCTGTCTAGATCTGTCTACCATGCCGACCCGAGGGCCTTTTATGTGTATCATGTGCGGATAAATATTTATTTAGCCCATAGTAGGGCCTATGCAATTACATCATGGGATTCCTCCATCTTTTTTAAAAAGATATAAATCTCTATCATTTAATTGAACAGTTTGTGAAATTTGGTTTTCTTTTAATTTGCTTTCCCCATATGGAATCTAAATCGACTTTACAGGAGCAGGCTTGACCTACTAGATTTTAGGCCTGGAATCACATTAGCCCACAAAAAACCCCAAAACAAAAAAAACACACAAAAAAACAACACAAAAAAAACCCAAAACAACAAAAACAGAGCCAATCAGCTCATCGTATGGTAAGGCTAAGGGTGTCTCATGTACGAATAGCATTACGTCTGCTTGTACGGTGCCGTGCGAGCAGCCACTGCGATATAAATAGGAAATTACATACACACACTTGATCATAAGTGTAATTATGAATTGGCACACATGATTCAAAAATGGGTCAAAATTTGATTTAATTTGCCATACACGTAGTAACTATTTTTTGTTGTTCCCTTACAAACCCTAAACCTTAACCCTATCATGTTTTTAGATATCTAACACTTTCGGCGGCAAGAACGCACTAAATGAAAACTAAACACAAGCAAATGATGATCGGTGATATGATACAAGTAAGGAGAAATAAAGTGAGAAGGTCTCCGATAAGTTTCAATTGATAATTACTTTTATTTGAATAAATGTGTATATATATATATGTCTTATAATTTAGTTCATCCTTTGATTGGTTCAAATTGCTTTGATATTGATTGCTCCAATTGGTTCCGTTTGGTTCTCATTGCTCCAATTGTTTCTGATTGCTCCGCTGTTTATGTTTGCCCGGATCGGTTGTGATTGTCATTTGATACCTTCTAAAAAATACATAATATGAAGAACAAAACAAAACAAATATTTATTATAATGTATGAACACTTTATGACATTTTTATAATAAAAAAAACCCCTAAACATTCTTTAAACTTTTTGAGATTCAGCAGTGGTATAGGGGATATAATTCTTTTTAATTTGAGATGAAGGTAGTACATGTAGTGACTGCCTTCTAACATCCCATCCCTGGTGAAAATTGAAAAATGGAATATTGGGTGGATTGGGTTTTTAGGGGGAGTCTTGTTTTTTTAGGGGGAGTCTGCTTTAAAAAAACCCATTAAAAACCTGGCTTAAGATAAAAATTGTCGGTCTGTATAAACTTTCTTATCGGACCCGATTTTCTTTTCTCTTTTTACCATCACTAATTAAAATATATCGTATTAACACAAATATCCGTGACCGGCATTATAAGATATAAACTTTACAGCTACAACAAGCATACGTCCGTAACGCGGTTGTCAACTTCAAACAATGCATTCATTACACCTACTCACGGTTAAGTACCGGCACTGTAAATTGTAGGCCATTAAAAATATTTTTGTATTGTGTTATGATCACTGAGGACGCCAATCTAACACACTGGACAGGTATTTGCGTGTGTGTGCGTATGTGGCGGGGAGGGAGGCAGGTGGAACTTGAGTCATATCTTATGTGTGTCTGATACACATAATATCAATGCTGATTCATGTGGGTAACTGACATGCCAAGAGTGAGAGTGAGATGGGAAGCGCAGTGTTGTTTGCTGTGAGCAGTGTGTGGGCATGTCAGAGGGAATTGGTCAAAATTAAAACTAAAATATTTATAAATAAAAAAAAATTTAAAAAACATAACAAAAGTCAAAAAATCCCCCTCGGCACCTGAACACAGTTCATCATCCATTCATTCATATAAAAAGGAGAGCCAGGAACATCTATATATATTTAAGAAAAAATTATAACTGATATAAAATAAAAATATATTTATTTGCCATGTATTATAATTTACTGTACAAATCTAGTAGATCATCATCGACATCATTCGTCTTTTAATTATAAATACACGGTGGTTTTTTTCTTTTTATTATGTTTCAATAAGAACCTTTACTAATTCCGAAGCCGAATAACATAGAAGCATCTGCTTTTTTGTTATTTGTTGAGAAAACAATATAAGAATTTTTGTTAGAAGACTTAGTATATTTATGTAATCAAACCCTTTACTAGTGACTAGTGCCAAAGCATTTTCATACTTTGGCGCATGTTTTCATACTTTTTCCTCACAAACACCTCCAGTTTCTTAAACAGTATAGGTACTGTAAATACTATAAATAATATGATTATCAAGATTCAACTTCCTATTGAGAGCCGCCATCCTCTACCAGCTCTTGCGCTCTTCCAAACAAGCTTTCTTTCCCTCGCCACAGTTCCATTCATGTTTCCAGTTGTGACCAAATTTCTGTACCAACGAAAGATTGCTCTGCTTTGAGGTCTCTTTCCTTCCTCGTATTCTTTACGATAAGCATGTATTTTTCTCAGTATGCATGGATTCTTCTCATACAAGTGGGCGAATGGCATTCACGCATCCATAGAGCTACTTTAACCCTTTACAATGCCATCATCCATTTTTTTGGTTTGGATAGTCTAGTGCTTTCAACTTATGCATTCAGTAAAGAAAAATCATCCTCAATTTACTCATTTTCACTAATGACGTCCTAACACAATAACTACTAAATGTACGCACTTAAATTATGTCACATAAAATTATAAAAATTTGCGCACAGCATGCACTGTCTTAGTCGAATAGTTCTTGAGTTATTATAATTCTTTATCGTATCATAATAAAAACAAAAAACACCCTATAGCTATATATTTAAACTTTTGACAACAGGATTTTTTAAAGAAGTACTGTATAGTTTGTGTTGTGAGAAAGTGTCCTCTATAAATGTACATAATTTATCAGAAATATAACAATATTAATTTTGTACAATATGTAATTGGGATCATTCTTCGTGGGTGAATATTTTCTACACTTTGGCCCTAAAAAGCTTTATTTCTTTAGGTATCGTATGCTGTGGTGGGAATTTGAATATACATATATATATACATTATTTCTCATATTCAAAAAAATTATCCGGATACAGTTGACTCCATATTTTGTAGCGAGTAGGTTGTAGTGTTTTCTGATGTAGTTATCTTTTTCCCTGGAATGGGCACTGATGTAACACAAAAAATCCTCTAACAGTATGGTGAACTCATGATGAAGCAATCTTTTTTCTGGTCTCCAAAGGGCACAAGCATAGTCACCTGTAATAAAAAATGTATTAAAAAATCATAAACTGTGTAATAATTTAATAGATGGTTTTTAAAAATCACACAACAAAACATTCCTCAAATAAAGTAAATTATGATTTTGTATTGACGTCCGGAAACTGCCCATTACATGTCAAATGATTTGTAATACATCAAATCAAAAATGTGTAAAAAATCATGAACTGTGTAATAATAGATGATTTAAAAAAAAATCATACAACAAAACATTCCTCAAAGTAAATCATGATTTTGTTTTGAAGTCTGGAAACCACCCATTCCATTACATCATGTCAATACAAAGCCATAGCTTACGATCCAAAGAAGTAAGGACGAACAGATACAAAAATTCTTTCATCCCCACTTCTATTCGACTCCTGCAATGGAGTTACTACATAACAAATGGGAACAGAAAAATTTATTATTCTTGTACCATTTCTCTTTAAATCAAAATCACTCATATTGAGATCCATGTACTGCAACAAAAGTCTATAACAAATCAAATTTAATTTATTCTGCCTGTACCGTAATTGTAAAATTGTAAGATCCAGAAAATATGACACATTTTAGAGGGCATTTCAAATCTAAAGTATACATATATCTAATACTTTGTCGGTGCATTGAATTTATGCTTTTTATTAGATCTATCACTATCTGAATAGGATGCTGGTCTATTGCAGAATACTTCCCCAGCCAAAGCTGTACCCATTTTCACCTGGGTCGAGTGAGGCAACAGGGGTAAATTTTCTTGCCTAAGGAAAAAACCGCATGTCCGTATGGTGGTTTGAACCTGTGACCTCTCTGTCCGTAGCCCAACGCTCTTCCGCAGAGCCACTATGCCCCCATAATATAATATTTATTACAAAGTAAAAAAAAAAAAAAAAAGAAAGAAAGTAAGCTTTTACATAGCCCAATACCCATTTAATGTGCTCGAAGTGCTTTACAAGGGGTTCCCCCCCAACCAACACCAATACATAACATGAATGTCAGAATGACAAACAGGCTGCCTTTTAGGCGATAGGGACATGGATAACCCTGTAAACAACCAGTACAGTGGAGTCCGCTTAGGATAAACTGCAGTTTATCTGAAGCGAGGTTTATCTTAACCATTTCAATGAAAATTAAAGCTAAAAAACACACAGGCACACACACACGCACACACACGCCCTACATAGGCTGCCTTCAGCCTGGGTGATGGCTTAGCTTCTTCAGTGGTCATAACACCGTACACAAATCTACAACTAACTGCAAGGTACAGTTTGGCTCCTATCGCAGATCATGAAGTGGACAACCACATTACGGATGTATGCCTGTCGTACATATTTTTTTTGGCTGTAGAGTTTATCTTAAGCTGACTGTGGGTCGGGGGGCGTTCTTTACAGTTTATTTTAACCATACTTTTGTTAGTAATGACAAAGAGAGAAAAAATTGGGTCCAATGCAAAAGTTTCTATCAACCGAAAATTTATCTTAAGGGAACTCCACTGTACTCATTGTACAGCTGAGCGGGGTGAGTAAATGTGTGTAAAGAGTTAAAAGAGCCTTTTCCAAGGACTCTACATTGCTCCCATCACTGGGATCCGAACCGCTGACCTCTCGGTCTTCAGCTCAAGTGTCTACCTCCAAACCGCAATACGACATAATATGTAATGTATATATAATATAATGCAGTCCTTTAGTGACGCATGTTCTGAATGCCAATGTTAAAGTGATGATCTAAAATCATGTAATCATATGTACCCACAATAAATTCAAATTTCAGGTTCAAAATGGTAGAGAATGATTCTGATTCTCTGAATTATGCTCCTTACAAATGACATTAATAAGCCTTGAAAAGTTTTTGATTTTCCACTTGTGCACATTGTCATATATATCATGTAGAGTAAAATTAAAATTGCATTTAGATAGCGCTAAGTGTTTCACATTTACTTTCCCATCAAGTAGCAAACGCGTACCAAATAGGAATATCACAACAACCTGTTTCGCGATGTAAAAATTTTCTTGGGACGTTAAAATGCTACCACCATATGGCCGGAAGCCATTTACACCTGACTGGAGTGAAGTAATTGGAGTTAATTTTCTTGCTCAAGGAAAAAAAACACCATATATTGTCTTAGGAGCGGTTCGAACCCAGTACCTTTCAGTCCCGAGTCCAATGTCTTAACTACTCGGCCACTGCTCCTCCATGGGTTTTATAGCTGGATTTGCAGAATCTTTTTTGTCTAAAAAATCCCTCATGAGATGGTGCTGTGGTGAATGAAGTGAGACGGGATCAGCCAGCAAGACACATTATCTGTTGATGAAACAAATTTAGAGTGGTGTTTTGGGTTTGATTGGATCGGAGAATGTTTTTAAACCCTAATCACCTCAAAAAACCATTAAAAAACGGTACATTGTATTAAAATAGTACCGGTAGACTTGAACTCAGAAATGACGATTTCGACGGGCCAAACACTAATTACTTGCCATTTTTGAGTTCTCTCATTCCCGTACAGCTAGAAGATGAAGAACAGTGTTTAATTTTATATGGGCATGTGTGTTTGTACACGCTATATATATGTGTTACGTTTCGTCAAGCGGCTGCCTTTTTGGCCTAAGTCATTTTTGCTAGTTTTGAGATAATCAATAAAAACTGTCTCTCAGTTGTAAGAAAACATAGTTTGGCCAAAATTTTATTTTGGGATTTTATAGGAAAACGTGTTGGCAGATTTTATTAAATTCAATATAAATTATAATAGCTGGTGGTATAACGATTCAAACGGTGTGTCAGTTGCATTTTGGCCTCAGTCTGACTTAGGCCAAAAAGGTAGCCGCTTGACGATGTGTGCACGTGCGATGCTGAAAGGACAAAAAATTCATCTATGTTTATGATTCTGATATCGTAGACTTCTTATACCAGACCGTTTTAGCTTTACCCAGTCTTAGCCTGGGGAAGGAAATAGCCACACAAGATCTGCTGCTCAAACATTTACACTGCCTTCATCAAATGTAGAGATAGCCTTTTATATTCATATTTCCCTAATACATTCAGATTGTGGAATAAACTCTCTACCAATGTAAAGTACGGCAAAGATACAAAAGTTTTCAAACGGAAACTTAAATGTACAACACTAGATTCAAAATATTAAAATAATAGAGTACTTTAAGGGGTGCTGACAAGAATACTTAGCCATAATCTGAGTTTGTCAGCTATCATGAAGACTAAGACTAAATAAATAATCGCTGTTTCCAAGATGGCCCTTTTTTTTTTCCATCCACACTACTTTTATATACGGTATGCTAATACAACCCAAATAAGGGGGAAAGCCGAAAAAACGGATTTAGATTTTTTAAAGGTCTTGCTATTTACGAGTGTGTTATTTTCATGTTCTACTGTATCTATACATTCTTTTGTTTGTTTTTGTTCTAATTGATGTCAATTGTCACAGCAGTCTCTGCCCGAGAACAGTCTGCTTTAAATGGGTCTGGCAAATAATGTTATTTTTTAATTTTCACACTAAATACTAATTGCTTGTACATAAAAAACACTGCCTAGTGACAAGACACTCTATACCCAAAAGTACACTTTTATTGATGTCACAATGAAATAGATGTGACACAATTTTAGATCTAGATAATTTCAACAGGCCACATTGAGAATTATTACAAACACGGAGTGAAGAAAAATATGAAAGACAAATCTGGACCCCATCAGACTTGAACCCGGAACCGTGTACCCAAATCGCCTGGCTTAGAGAAACAGAGCATTCTTACCGACTAAACCAATACACTCCTCCTTAAAAAAAGAGTTTTTTGAATGAGGTAGTTCGAACAGTACCGATCTTAAAGGGAGCAATGGCTCATCATTTGAGCCACACCCGATATGTGTGAATCCGCATTGATTATGGGTAATATGGTTCGATGAGCTATACATTATTTTTTTTTTTCTTCTTCAAAATTTTGTTTTCTACAATCTCGTTTAAAAAGTCCCTGTACTTTCTTTCTACTTGCCTGTTTTTTCAAAACATTTCTGGCTTAAAATGTTCATAAAGCAACACAGATCACTTGCTTTCAATAGTAAATGTTTTTTTTTTGTTTTTTTTTTTTGTTTTTCTCTTCCAGATAAACCTACAAAATGGAAAGCGGTAAGTAGCCTAAGATTTTATTTCTCATTTATTTTTATGTTGTATTTTGTTTTTCCATCGACACTTGTGAGTTAGCCCTTTTGGTTCAGTCTTGTACATGGAGATGTATTTACAGGTCTGTCGTAGTTGGTGTGCCTCTGAATTATATGATGTGTTTCCCATTGTTGGGGCAGTTGGCAGGAGGAATCAGCTAGGGGTCGTATTAGTTTTTCACTGCCCAATAGTATGTGTTTGGCAGATTCATATGGTGCTTGACAAAGTTGGCATAGTGGGGCATGTTCAGGTTTTATTTTTTTTATTAATGAGCTGATAAATTTCCGTCACTGAAGCAGGGGTAATCATTTTCAAAGAACTGAAGCAGATGTAATCCTTTTCGATGAAGGGTATCAAGTTATTACTAAATGCAACATAAGGATGAAGAAAGAGAAGAACTGGGTGGTTACGCCACCTCACCTAATACCTAATACCTCTACTAATAACAGACATAAAATTGTGGAAAATCTAAACTCGGATAACTTCAAACCCATAACTACTTCTACACCAAAAGCCAAACAGAGTAAACATACTATATTTAAAAATGCACCATAACCAAACACTAGAAAGAAATTTGAACATCAACAAACCAGAACATCTAAATTTTAACCTATCAACGCAGAAGATAAAAACCATCATAAAATTAACCCAAGCTGTAACAATCCCAACACTCCCAGGACAAATACTGAAAGAAATAACTTAAAATGCTTAGTGTTAAATTTCCCAAGTCACAAAAAAGAAAAGATTGTTCTATGAAATGAAAAACTGTAATACTGAAAGAACTAGAAACAAGTATAATAATAATAATAATAAATAGATTTTATAGTGCGTCCAACCCCATAGAAGTACAGGCTCTTAACGGAGATACAAAGTATAAAGAAATTAAAAAAAAAAGAACCTCAACAAGCCCATTCTGAATATGTTATATACAGTGGGGACCGATCCAACTGTTTATCTTAAGCGAGGTTTATTTTAACCATTTCAAGAAAAACAAGGATAACAAATATCAAAAGACTTTGGGCCTACATTAGAAGTAAAAATCAAGAGAAATGTGGAATTTCAGACCTAAAAGATAATAACAGTAATTCAGGACCCAACTCAACTAAAGCAGACCTTTTAAACAACCAATTCTCCTCAGTGTTCTCAAATCCAATCCTCGAAATAAGAAATATTATTTTCAAAACCAAAAATTACCCCAAAATGAGAGGAGCCCAATAACTGTAAAAAAAATAAATAAAAAAATAATAAAAAATGGATTCCTCAAATTACTACTAAATA
>JBCHJU010032758.1:0-11791 GCA_039654505.1 Plocamopherus imperialis | reverse complement strand
CGTCCTCTAAAATTGCTGCCAAATTTGGTGAAATAGAACTGCATGGCTTTATTGGCAGGGATGTCTTTGCTTCTTCTAAGGATATGTCCAAATAGGCGCCATCGACTTTGGGTTATAAAGATGGAGAGAGCCTTTTCTTGCATTTTTTGTATAATGACGTGTTTGATATTTTGACAGGGTAGTGTATTATGTTGAGGACTTTCCGCAGTTGTTTTCTATGGAAGGCGTCCATTTTTCTCATCTCTGTTTGTGTCAGTTCCCATGTACCACAATTGTATGTGAGGATTGATTTCACGAGTGCTCTGTATAATTTTACTGTCACATTTACTTTTATTTTGTTTGTTCTAATCAATAGGCTCTTAAGTTTGTGAAGGGCGACAACTGATAGCTCTTTTCTTTGTCCAGGTCATCTACATCATCAATAAAGGAGCGTACTTTCTTTGTTGTTTTCCTAGGAGCTTTTTCTCTGCTGATGGATGTCAATTCAGTTTTTTTTTACATTCACAATTAGCTAGTACTTTCTCAAAACTTTCTGAACCTCGTCAAGATTGATGACAAAGCAAACAAAAAGATATTTGCCATTTGCCAAAGGGTTTACAGTAAAACGTTGTCGGCCCAGGTTTGGGTTCGATGCCTCTTGCCATGTTTTGGTTTAGGCCTTGTGTCTACCCACGACTGTCCACGTGTCTGCCCAGTAAATGTGTGTTGACCAAGCCTCCATGTGTCCACCTCCTTGTGCCTACCCATGTTGTCAGGATTTGATCGGCCAAGCATGCCGTTGCTTGGTGTTTCTGGTAGTATGGAGGTAAGGAGACTCAGCCACAGACTGTTGTGTATGTTCTAAGGCAGATAGGTTAGCATTGCCAAGTGTTGTAGACAGGGCATGGCAGATGGGTTTGCTTTGTCAAGTCTTGTAGGGCCAGGCAGGCAGTGGCTTCGGTACAAGGGGGTACAAGGTCTACCTTGTAGGGTAGACCATGGCGGTTGTGGGGGTGTGGCTGGGGTATGGTTCTTTCACTCGTGTTTTTTCTTCTTCTAAGGTTGAAGTGGTAAGGTTTCCTACCTAAAGACGTAGTTGGTGGCACACTGGTTGAAGACACCTTCTTTATAGGCGTCGAAATATATAGACGCTAGACATTAATACACCTACCACTTGAATCAGCAGTCCTCCCAGATATGCTTGGTGACAGACAGACAGACTGACTGACAAACAGTATAACCATTCATTCTTTATCCTCATTGCGCATCATTCTCTAAATGTGTCTCTCCCCCCTTCCTCCCCATAGGGTATCTACCAGAGTGGCCTTGACTTCAGTGGCTTCACACTTCCAGTCCTTGACGAGTCTCTGTTCAACCAGTGCAGTCCAGACGCTGATGAGCGTGGCCTTATAACGCTGGGGGACGACAGTCTACTTTTCATTGGCCGACAGGACCATGGACTGGACCCATCCACTTCTCTGACTAGTCCTGGTGATGCATTGGCATGCCATCCTGGTTTTGACGCATCGGACGACTATCATAGCAACGGGACCAGCAGTTCAAGTCTTTATGCAAATGAGTCTTCCAACCTGTTGTTAGGTTTTGACAGCGACGGCGATGTTAACGAAACATCTTTAGATGGAATCCCCATCCATGGATCCTCAACAAATTCGCTGTCTTCTATGTCCAAGCCTGACAGCCCTCTAGGAAAACGTCGCTTCCCAGACGCTACAGCCAGGTGTGAGGGCAGTCCAGCCAAAAAGGGCTTCTCCTCCTCACCCTTTTTCCCCTGTGGGGCTTTCAGCCCTATCTCTGGCCCAGAATCGCCTGATGAAAACAGTCAGTCCTCCCCACCCATAATCCAGATCTCCGAGCCGTTGAGGATAAAGAGGGCCGTGTTTGACAGGAGCAGTGGGGATAGTGCCAACATAAGCGAGGCCGAGTCCAAAATGGGGGACTCCCCTCCCGGACCGGTTGTCGGCATTTTACACGACCAAGCCCTGCCCAGCAGCGATGTTGAACACGAGCAACAAAATGCTGGACCCAGAGTGAGCAAGGTGGAGAACAAGGACGTTGGCTACAGCAGTGAGAGTCAGTCTAACGATGAAGTTGAGATGATGAGGCAGCAGATTGAAATGGAGTGCAAATTTCCAGGCAAATGTGAGGTGGCCAGCGATGGACCCCTGGGAGATAAGATGATAAAATTCCCCAAAGGGGTACGCCCTGATTTTTACTACATGACCCACGTAACAGACATCGATTCCACGGACAGGACGGACAATGGGGACACGACAGATTCCGGAGGTGAAAGGTTCAAAGATAACTCTTTGTCTCTTGCTTTTGATGAAAAGCCAAATTTTGCTACGGAAGATATCCTTTTTGCTGTCACAGAATCGTATCCTGAAAATGACCCATTAAAGGGCCTTGAGGATTCGTGGGAATTTTCTCCCCCTAATAGTTTCCCAGGACGGTCTTCTGAAGGTATGCCTGGTCTGTCCCAAGACGGCCATCCAGTACCTTATGATATGCCAGTTTTGAACTCAAAGCAGCTTGAATCTAAATCAGGCAACATGCAGCCGATGCACCAGCTTTTGGATATTTCTGAGTCTGACAGTGCCCCGGAATCAAAGGAGAAAAAGTCTATCCGCTATCTCATCGACCACGCAGAGGAGTTGGTGCGACCGCCTAGCCCCAAAAGGTCAGGTGCAGCCTCCCCCACCAAGACGGCAGCCCCACCCACATCCTTTTTACTTCCATCCAAACAAACCCAGACTGAGGCCTGCAGCACAGTAGAGAGCTCTTGCGATGCCAGCGGTGAGGATAACTCTGACCATGAGTACCGTAAGCTTGCACGGGAGGAAATGTCCACAGGCACTGATGACGCTGAGGACAAAACTTTGTTTGACAGCGTCATCAACTTGGATTCAGCAACTGAGTCTGCGGTGAACATTAGTAGTGAAGAGACATCTGCCTCGATGGCGTTGCAGATCCCTGCTGTCTTGGACTCGCCACGTTTACGCAAGCAGACAGGACAGAGCACCCACCGCCGTGCCAAAAAGGACAGGCCTTGGAGTGTGGTGGGCTTCCAAGACCTGTCTTCTCCTAAGAAATCGGACGGCCAACAGCCATCAGTGGCAGCCTCAGAAAGTGCAATTAACCATTTACATTGCTATACCGACTCTGATTCATCCCCCAGGGTCCATTCGTTCATGACCCATTCATCCACATTCCCGCGACCTTCCCGTCCCCATAATTACAGAAGAGCCATCTCGGTCTCTGACCAGACTGGGGTCATCGACTGCAAATCTGCCAAACGCAAACTCAAATTTTCTCCAGACCCTTCCGGTTCAAACCCGACGACTTCATCTGCTCTCATGTCATCGATTTCCACATTTAGTTACCACGATATCCCCAATGCTACCCGTGATAACACCTCGACGACCTTTAGCCCAATGGGTACCAAGATGTCACTGGGACATTTGCAAAGCCAGTCATCCGACGCGTCATCTAGCCCCAAAAGGCACCGCAAACCCCGCCGAACTTCTCACCGGCTAAGTGCAGAGACAAAAGATGGTCTAGTAGGCAGTTTGTCGCGGTCCAGCGCCACTGAGAGCTACGATAGTGCCGAGGCAGAGTCAGAATCCGAATCCGCAGGTAAATTGAATGTCAGAATGGTAGGTAACAGCATTGGAATTGTTGGTTACAGGAACTATTCAGTCTTTAAAGTATTACAATATAGCAGTCTTATGCTTGTTATGTACAGCGGTAATAGTCTTAAAATGGTTTGTAACGTATAACGGTAATAGTCTTAGAATGGTTTGTAACGTAAAGTGGTAATACATGTAGTTTTAGAATTGTTGGCAACATTTAGTGGTAATAGTTTTTAAAGTCTAGAATGGTGGGTAACGTTTAGTAGTAAATGTCTTAGAATGGATGTTGATGTTATAATTCTAAAAGTCTTGGAATGGTTGGTAATGTTAAAATTATAGAAATCTTGGAAAGGTTGTTAAAGTTAAAATTATAGAAGTTTTGTAATGGTTGGTAATGTTATAATTATAAAGGACTTGGAATTGTTGGTGATGTTAAAAATAATGAAGGTCTGGGAATGGTTGGTAATATATAGTTGTAATAGTGTTTGAATGGTTGGTAATGTATAGTTTATGCATACTTTTATACTATTTTTTACGATTGACAGACAATTTAATTTCCATTTTATTTGATCCATAAAGTTTTTTGAATTTGAATTGAATTTGAATTGAATTAAGTCTATGAAGGGTAAAAGCCATTGGGAATTTTGGGAATTTTAGGGAGTTGTGTAGACAAAATTTGATCTTCTTCCTTCTCACTATCTGACTCATTAATGCATTATATGGGTGTTGTTCTATAAATGTAGTCATGTGTGGTCAACTACAAATTTTCAAGATTTTCTCTTTTTCACATCAAAGTAAACTTGATTTATCATCACTGAAAATAAGATAAATATACAGTATAACACAGATATAAAGGCACAAATGGGACTTTCTATCTTTTAAGTGCTGTTACCTTAGAGTTCCGTTACAACTGAGCACATTAAAAACCACGACATTGTTAAGAATTGCACTTCTTGGCACCTTTGGAAAGGAAAGAGACGGAAAATGAAAAGAAGGGGAGTGGTGGTAGGCTTATACGGACCAGTATTAGTGTAATGACTTCACTCAACACACTGTTGAAGGACTGGAGGCATTTTAGTTGACTTCTGAGTGTAGTCCTGACAATTTTTATTGGTCAATGCCTGTATTGTTAAGAGCTCTGTCTACCTGTAGTGCTGTTATAACCGAATTATAGGCCATGGGTGCTGTTGTATCAGTAAATTTTTACTGGTGTTTAATAGAGGGGAAAAGGGGGCTTGGGAAAAGTGCTGTTATACCAGGAGATGCTGTTAAAGCCCTAGCCGTTATAACCGTTATATATGGACTGGACTGTATACATATATGTATTGCTCAATAAAAATATGACAAAATTAATCTTATTTCGATAATTATGCTTTGAGTGACTTTCATTAAGGTTTACTTTGGGTGAAAAAGGGTAAATCAGAAATGTTGTACTTACATGTATATGTTTATAGAATGACACTGATGATGATATTTGTTATGAAATGTTAAGATTTATTGTTTCAGATGAATACTTAACGGCACGCATGGAAGTATCCATGTCAGAAGCAGATGATGTCCACAATGTTTCTGGCTCCCTCTCTGATCACAGTGCTTGGGATAATTATCAGGTAAAGAGAAAAGCAAGGTGTGATCACACATTATTTTGTCACAGGGTAAAGAGACTAGCAAGGTGTGATCACACATAACTTTGCCACAGGGTAAAGAGACTAGCAAGGTGTGATCACACATTATTTTGTCACAAGGTAAAGAGACAAGCAAGGTGTGATCACACATACCTTTGTCATAGGGTAAAGAGACTAGCAAGGTGTGATCACACATACCTTTGTCATAGCGTAAAGAGACTAGCAAGGTGTGATCACACATCTTTGTTATAGGGTAAAGAGACTAGCAAGGTGTGATCACACATACCTTTGTCATAGGGTGAAGAGACAAGCAAGTTGTGATCACACATAATGTCATAGGGTAAAGAAACTTGCAGGGTGACTTTCATGCACATGCTGTTAGTTGATGTTATTTATTTAATATTGCCTTTTGCATCCCTGTTTTTCTTTCTGCGATAAATTATTATTATTTTTTTTTTTGTAGTGGATAATCAATAACTGTATATGAACTTTGAAAGGTTCCCTGACAGATTTTTTCAGTCCTCAAGTTCCTTGAGGATCAGCCAGCCATTTTACAAATGGATCACTCTAGCATAGTGACAAGATCCTCCATGCCTATATTGTGTAGGAAAATGTTAAAAGCCTTTGCTTAGAACTCAACATTTCAGCCTTCTGTTCAAGTCCACCTGACCACAATCATAATGCCACACACAGTATAAGTTGTTCAGGTATTACCTATGGTGATGGCATACCAAAAGGGGTACAGGAATGTTTCGTACAGCGGGATCAGCCATGGTGATGGCATACCATAAGGGGTATGGGAATGTGTTGTACAGCGGGATCAGCCATGGTGATGGCATACCATAAGGGGTATGGGAATGTGTTGTATAGCGGGATCAGCCATGATGATGGCATACCATAAGGGGTATGGGAATGTGTTGCTCTGGTTTCAAACTTCAGACTGCTCTGGTTTCAAGCTACAGACTGGACTTGTTTCAAGCCACCTACTGCTTTGGTTTCAAGTCACCTACTTCTTTATGCAATGCTGAAGACCCACCTATTTCCCTGCCACCTGGCTTGTGCCACCATCTTCCTGTGTATCATCTTCATGCACAGTGGTCAATTTCAGCTGGCATTAAACTTAAGCCACGCATTTTGCAATCCTACAATTGTATTTATAGAATTCTTTTGACAGACGATTTTTTAACAGTATGCTCAATAGGCATGCACAATTTTTGTCCTAGATTAGATGTATCCGATCAGGAAGAAAAAAAAAAGTTAGTTATATTATTTTGCATACCTTTTTATGGGCTGTTTTCTTGGGCTGCTATTCCTCAAGTGAATCCTTTCCCTTCCTTCCATGTTAATGCTAATAACCTTTTACTTCTAATCCACCCTCCACCAGCATGTCTATCCAACGGCCAGTGAAGACCCAGGGGAAGAGCTGCTAGCGTGGGAACCGCAAGATGACCTTGAGTTTGACGACGACTTCCAGCTGACCTCCAGCAAATCTATTGTCACCGATGTGATGACCAGCAAACCCAAGTCCAAACTCAAATTTGTATGTTGCCTTCCCTTCTCAAAGGAATATAACTTAGCTTTGTCTGTAGCCCTCTTTTTGTTCGGGGAAATAGCTTGAATTTGTATGTAGCCCAATGGTCACAAGGAGAAATAACTCAAATATATATTTATGTAGCCCAAATATCACAATGTAACTCAACATTGCATGTAGATCAATCTTCACAAGAAGGAATAACTCAAATTTGTATGTAGCTCAATTGTCACAAAGAGTCATTTCATATTTACATCTTGATTATCACAAGGAGAAATAACTCAAATTTGTCTGTGGCTTATTTATCACAATGAATGATAACTCAATGATTTTCATAAAGAAAATTATTTCTTATTTATATGTTACTTGATTTTCACAAGGAAAAATCACTCAAAGATTTTCACAAGGAGAAATAATTCAGATTTTCACATAGATAAATAACTCAAAGATTTTCGCAAGGAGAAATGACTCAAACTTGTTTGGAGCTCAGCTTTGACAAGGAGAAATAGCTCAATTTTCACAAGGAGAAATCTCTAATTTGTAGGTAGCTCAATTTTCAGTATAAAAGAAGTAACTCAAATTTATATGTAGTATGATTTTCACGAGAAATAAGTCAATGATTTTCTCAAGGAAAAATAACTCAATGATTTTCCCAAGGAGAAATAACTCAATGATTTTCACAAGGAGAAATAATTAAATGATTTTCACCAGAAGAAATAACTCAATGATTTTCACAAGGAGAGATGACTTAATTTAGTGAAATGATAACGTAAATGAGGTTCATCTGGGCCTCACATTACTGCCAGACGATTATGTGAATGTTCGTCGAAAAAACTAGCCAGGTGAAGGGAGTCTGGGTTTTTGTGGCTCTTTGGTGTCAAACATGGTTTGTGTCCCCTTTGTTACATTGGCTTTGATCACATTTGCACCAATATGGAATTGCATGGCCAGTGCTCTGTCTCTCCTGTCATGAAAGGTGTGTCATGTCTTTACAAGGCTTATTATTTACTATCATTACGCTTCTTGTGGAGAATTGTGAATGTGCACTTAGCCCAAGTGAGGCTGAGCAACTGTGCACTTAATGATAGAGTTTTATATAGGGAAAATTCTGTCATAGCAGGAAAACGTGCTCTTGGCCGAAACGTACACTTGTGCGGCGTGTACTTATCCGCCGTCGACTGTATATGTCCCATTTGTCACATGGTACAGGCCCCACCTCCTTTTGGAAACTTCAGTCTTTAAAAAAATGTTTACATGTTTTGGTCATTGTATGCTATGTTCTCTTTTGCGCCTAGATTCATCTTATCCATATGTGTAAAGAGTGGTTTGACTGTTTGGCTGTATGTGTGTGGGGGTGTTTGGCTGTATACCGCCACTCTGTAGTCCATTGCCATTTCCAACTGGTTTCATCAAGCCTCCCCCCACCTACCTGCCCCCAATCCTCAGAACAAGCAAGGCGTGGCATGCGAGGACAGTGACTCTGACCTTGAGGATTTCCACTACATCCTGGACGAGTCTGAACACCAGCTGAAACTGGCAGACCAGTCATTGAGGAAGAAGCGCAGAGATCCCATGGGCACCTGCCTGCACCCAAGCCCAGCTAAATACGTAAGCCGTCTGGCCCAGAGAAAAGGCCAGGCATGAAGCTCTACCTAAGATTCATAGGAGAAATTGAGTAGCAGTCGAATTTGGACAAATGAATAAATTCGGTCCTTTAGGTCAGATCTCGCAAAAAAAGGATCTTAGTGAAGATAATTGGGTCTTTTAGGTTAAATCTCACCACAAAGGGTCTAAGTGAAGATAATTTGGTCTTAGGTCAGATCTTGCCACAAAGGATCTAAATGAAGATAATTTGGTCCTTTAGGTCTATCCAGTTTCAAAGGATCTGAAGATGGGCAATGTTCGGTACTAACATCCATTAGTTTAGCAAAACTTTGGCCATAAAGAAAAAGTAGGAATTAGAAGCTCAAAGTTAAAACTTGAGTGAAACAGTTTAAAACCCATAATTCAGTACTTGCTATGTGTGAATATCATAATTTCACATAAAATTCGTTTTATATCGGCCTATGTAATTTTTTTTTCTGAAAAGAACATGAGGTTTCTTTGGCATACGGTTAAAAGTAGACTAGTACAAAGGCCAACAAGAAATCTACCGTATATACCCGTGCATAATGCGCAACTTTTTGCCAAAAATTGATGCTTCAAAGTAGGGTGTGTGTGCATTATCTTCGTTGTCCCAAATGCAGTAAAAAAATTTTTTTTAAATCCCATCCTCGCAAGATCGATTTTCATCCATCCAGGATGCAACTGCATATCTGTGTCAGAATTTATGTCCCCTTATTGACTTACTGAAATAGATCGGTAGTATCACACAATGATCAGCTATTTTTATCAGTTCTTACTTGTAGGCCTAGCTGGTTGTCATAAAGATAGTGTGTCCTTGTATCGAAAATAGGTCATAATGAGCTCCCTCAATGAAGCGATATTACATGTATCAATCATATTATTCTACCATTGAACGATACCTAGCCTAGTGGTCTTTTATAAGCTATAATAAAACACATTCAAGATGGCGGCTCCATCAAGGAAGCGATGACACAAATCGACCTTTTTGGAGTGGAATCTCATTGCAGTTTTGTTAAATCTGTAATGAAAATGTAGATGCCCATTATCCACTAAGAATGTAGACAATGTCAAGTACAATGAAATGTATCCTTATGCTGTGAAAAAGTATATAGAAATATGTAAGGGATAGGACATATAAAAGCGTATTTTATAACATATAGGTATTAATGAGCAAAAACTTGATGAAGTTTGTTTTGAAAAAAAGTGTTTACTGTGTGTCATGTGCACAACCTGGCTATTGTGTTGTATCCCTGTCTGCCCATACAGGAAGAGATCCTGATGACGTATGAAACCAACATCAAATGCTTAAAATCCATCTGCAAATACATCAACTCTGACCATGTGACGGAGGCAGATGTGAAGCGGGTACAAGGTAAAATGCGGCGATGGATGACGGAAGGGTTTTCTATCTTTTTTTTTTTTTGCGTTGTTTCTTTTTAAATCCATATACATGTATCTAGTGTCCCAAACTTGAAACTCGAGAAAAGTTCAACTGAGCGAAAACTGTGGTACATATACACTTGAAAATTTTAGAGTACGTAGAATGAAATGAATGTATGCAAATTTTACATTCATTGATAATCAAAGTTATAAATTAATACTATATACCTAACATCGCGATGTAAACACGTGCTAGCATAGAACTAATAGTAAACTCACGTGTTTTGGGGAAACCCCTGCCTTTGTCTATCAATAACAAAGCTATGCTGTGGGCTAGAAGCTTAAAATAACTTGCACAGTGATTGGTTGCTATTTAAATTATAATTATTAGTACTTCCGGGTCATTTACCATTTATGGGGGATGTCAAAATTTTCCATTGAAGAAGGTCAGGATCTGAAGCGTACATATTTATCTACCCCCGTGCTTCACGGGCGCGGTGGAGGCCTGCGTACATAAAAACTACTAGCGCATCGCTCAGAGTCTTTTACCGCTAGGCGTAGATCTTACGCATTTCGAGCCACTAGGGTTATTAATATGACACTTATTATATATCAAATGGAAGGTCTTTTAAAGCCATGATCAAAAAAATATAATATAGGTCTCAGACATAGCACAACTTCAGCAAGCCTGCAAATCAAGCTTATCTGGGGAGAAATAGTGACACTAATTAGGGTATACACCTCATTTGAATCTATAGTCTTTATTAGAACATGCTTAATTTAATAGAATTGACCAAAAATAAACATTAAAAGCTGATTAAAAGATGTAATACAGGTTAAAAAACATTTCTGAAGAATTTGTATCTCGTTTTTTTTTCACCAAAAAGTGCAAAAAATGATGTTTGAAAGAAAAAAATTTTAAGGAAAAAGTATAGAGTTGCTTCCCTTTGTTTTGACTGCCCAGCTGTGCCTAGCTGTTGATCACGTGACCTGGCTTGTTGGGCTTTCTGCGGCTCTCAAGTCTGCCACTGCTATCATGATTGAACGACCGTTTTAGAGCTAATGGGGGCTCAATTTGACTTTTTTTTAAAGCTAAATCTAGAAATCTGTTCTGCCGAAGTCTTCTACTCACTCGAGAACGGCTATGAGACGTCTCTTTATAATTAGATTAGCCGGTGTAGACGCCTAGAACTACACTTCGTTTTACGGGCCGTAACGTCTCAATGACGATTCTCGAAAGTCAGACCCTTCGATACGATTGTCGACCAACAAATTTTTAAAGGGGTTTTTCATGTTTAATATGATTTTTTTAACTTAAAAAGAAACTTTCATGTGAAACTTGAGGTAAAACGCCGGCGTTTTAAAGCCAGCTCAGCAATTTTTATGACGTCAGCACACTGGATTACGCGACTTCAAAGGCACTTTACGACGTTAACGTGCATTTGACCAACAGCTGATCAGGTGGCAAATGATTTTATGATGTCATTTTTTCATCAAAACAAGGAAATTTCATGATTTTAACCAAATTTTATGAAAGCTGACATGTTTTACTGTGGTCAAATGCGCGTTAACGTCGCAAAGTGCCTTAGAAGTCGCTTAATTCAGGCTGGGACGGATAGCCTCTAGGCTAAAGGTCCGTCTGGGACAAGTACATAGCCACAGCCTAAAAAAAACATCATCCATTACGACCAATGTTGTGACAACTACAGAAAAAAATGTAGCGTAATACAGCTTCGCTACTTGCAAAGAAAAAGTAGTGCACTTCTATTTGGCTACTTTAAAAGAAAAAGTAGAGCCGCCACTTTTTCGCTACTTTACACAAGTGCACTACTTTTTTCACTACTTTTGCTTTTTATGACAGCTACAGGCACAACACAAATAGTATGTATTAAAGCAAACATATTTATTCAAGCAAAGCAATGTAAATTATGAAAAGCAGTGAAAAAATAAGAAAATACTTAGTCGAGCATTTTTATCATAGTTTACAGTTCAGTCAGACT